>JZKD02S2334068.1:675954-696442 GCA_000966675.3 Picea glauca
AGAAGAGTACCCCTAGCGTTTGGCTGGGAGGTACCGGTGTAGTCTCTACGGTCGGCAAGCAACAAGGAGCACATGAGTCATTGCGGCAAGCAACAAGGCAACAATATGCTCTTGTACTTCCTAGAGTAGAGTGCTTAGTTATTCACTGCTGAGATTATGATTGTATGGATATAAACTGTCATTTCCTCGTCCTTTAACTCTGCAAGAAAAAAAAAAGGGGGGAGTATTTTCTGAAGATTTTCGTTTTTATAATTAGTACAGTTTTAGGGTTTCTGGTAAATTTGTTTTGGGTTTATGTTAATTCGTTTTTACTATTCCGTGGGCACTTGCTTGGGCTGTGGGCGTTGATTTTGATGGGCGTTTAAAATCTACTGAGATTTGTTTTGAACGCTGAGTATTGTTGATTGCGGGTGGGCGTATAAATCTGCCATGGGTGTATTTACTTTTGAGTGGGCATGTTTGCTTCTATTCTTTGGCGGCTAAAACTGGCTATAGTCTTAAAATATTTCTTAATCGCTGTTGTTGATTTGACTGTGTAAAACAATTTACTGTTTTTTATTCGGGACTGTGTATCAGTTATTATTCAATGTTCTGGAATATCCATCTAACCGTGGGCATTTTGGGGCGATTGAATCAGTGCTGGCGTTTCCTTATGGACTGTGAGGCATTGACTCCACTGTGCGAATTTATTCCTTGTGGGCATCTTTCGTTTGGCCATTGATCTGAGAACTCGGTTTGGTAGTTAGAAACCCTCTACATCGTTTCTGTTTTAGATGATCTTGCGTGTTGCCTTCTTCAACCTCCACCTTCCATAGGTTGTCCGTTATGACTGTGGGAACTTGAATTGCATTCCCTTAGCAGTCGGGTAGCAAGCTATCCTTATGGATTCGACGGGTAATTCCTCCTTCCGCGCCCTGGTGATATATGTATACACCGGTGCCAACCCTGCACGCCCACCATAACCCTAGCTTAACTCGCGAATTTCCCTCCGAGTTGGCTTGAGCATAAAGCTCCACTCCACCAAGGCTATGAATCGCCTGCACATGGGACGATTCGCAACATTGCCACATAAGTTCCAGAGTCGGTATTTTTCTTTAATTCATTCAAACTTTTATTTTTGGTTGTGGTGTTTTTTTTAAAGAAAAATAACACATAGATATGAATAAATAAGCTTTTCTTCACCCGGTACTCCTGAACGGGTACTGATTGATGCGGTAGATTAACGCCGTAAATGCCAGCATTCCGCCTGCATCTGGATGGTTAGACGACGTTTCACCAGCAGGTTGAATTTAGTTTTACCTCCTGCTGTTGCGCCTTACTCAGACTGTTCCCTTTTCTAAATTTTTGCGTAGATCCCATGGTTTCCTAGAGTACACGTTCCTACTACGCTTGATCTTCGCCCTCCCTTCATTGCATTGGTAGCTGGCGAGATGCTGTCAGAAGTTGGGTTGGTCCAACGACTCCACCGCTGGTTGATTTTTATTTTATGTAGAGGTTCAAGAATGGATGCAGATTGACAACGCTGGCCTAGGGAAGGTAACCAGCGCTGGGATAGGGTTTCTCCCTTTTACCTCCTTATACCAGATGCTAAACCGCGCCATAAAAAGGTTATCTCTAAATCTAGTTTATGACTATGTTAGAGATGTAGGGGTTTTCTTTTAACTGGGTAAATGAGCCCGACAGTTTTTGCCCTTTTGCCATTGATAAAATCTCTTTCTTTACTGTACTGAGGTTAATCATTTTGGTCAGAATGGTAGCGTTGGTTTTAACTATGCTTTTATATCAAGACAACTGGTTAGCGCTGGATGGATGGGTAGAATATTGAGTAACCTGAAAGCTTGGGTTGTGCCGCCAATAATTGTAATAAGTTCTTAAACGAATAATTGATGGAATGCATATATATATGCCTTGCCACAACATGCCATCAACTTCATAAAGGCCTTTCTTAGCGTCCACCTTTGAAATTTTCGATGACCTGGCACTTGTAAAAAAAAGGCGGTTGCCATGGCGATTCCCATTGGAGAAAAATTGAACGAAATAATATAGAAGAGATTTTGAGATTGTATTCCCATTCAATGGCCTCGCAATCAGATTATATTCCCATTCAATGGCCACAATCAGATTATATTCCCATTCAATGGCCGCATTCAGATTATATTCCCATTCAATGGCCACAATCAGTTTATATTCCCATTCAGAAAATAACAGTTTACGTTGTGTCTTTTAGTTCTAGTCTGTCAGAACCAAATTCTAGTGTAAAGAAAATGGTATTAGTCACTTTATGTCTTTAGTCATGGTGGCAGTGAGTAGTTTTGATGGTATTAGTCACTTCTGTCTTTAGTCATGGTGGCAGTGAGTAGTTTTGATGGTATTAGTCACTTCTGTCTTTAGTCACGGTGGCAGTGAAAGACTAATTAAATATTGTTCATGGAAGACTAATGATTAGTGTGTATGATTATATCTATACCAATCACGAAACTATATAAACCTAGAGTATTGATTAGGATTTCCTTCATGAGCGGATGAAATAGTATAGTGGCTACAGTAATAGATGGATTTTACTTTTTACTATTTACATAGTAACTCTTACCATGCACACTTTTAGGTAATTAGTGTTGCGTAATGTAACTTTTCAGGTAATGGGGTTGTGTAAAGTAAACTTGATTTTTGGTAATTGGGGTTATGTAATGTAAATCTGCCAGTATTATATTAATTATATGAATTGATAGTTGTAATGATGATTGTGTTCAATTGCTTTTAGAACCTTCCCAAAATGTTTGTTTAACTTACAATTCGAAAATAGAGGTTCGATACTTTATTGGTTGTAGTTTTATTGTTGTCAATACTAAGTAAAATGTAACTCTTATTATTAATGCGCTGGGTAAAAGCTACTGTCAATGTCATTTGTTTACGTAATGGTGATGCTTGTACAAGGCGAAAAATGCAATACCCGTGTTGATAAGATATGAAGCAAGATCCTGGTTATTCTCTTCACAAAGTTAAATTGGTATGAAAATAATGATATGTTCAGTTCATTGCAGGGCTAAATAAGTTTCTTTATTACAACATGAAAAACATAAGATCCTTGAAGGGACTACAATGAATTAATGTGATTGGGTTGAGGGGAACGTTGCAATTAATTCTGTGAACTTATTTGTATGATTGGAATAAGGGTGTTAATTTCCTTACTAGCCTTATTAATGGTGAATGCCTTGTAATGTAAAGGTTATTCCTGCAAACTATTTATCACTTAAAAAGGGGTGTTACCCTATTATGGCAATGGTTGGTAACGTTAGGGTTGGGATAACACATAAAATATAAGGTGATGTTATTGTGCAAAATAAATGGTTGTAATGTAAAATGTTTGTCATGTCACGGCAATGTCATTGTAATCTTAGATGTTATTGATAAGTTATGTGGTGTAGTGTCCATGATTAAGTACAAGGATTATTTGAGTCAGTAAATTAGGGTCGCTGTTCATTTTGAATAAGGTGGTACTAGGTTGATATGCTTTCTGTGTGCTCGGTCTACTGGTGTCGGGTGGGATGTAGACACCCCCAGGTAACCCTAGGAGATAGGCCTATGTGGGTGATTCTTTTCGTGTAAAGAATCCAGTGCCGTATCAAGAGTCTCGGGCCCTTTAAAGGCAAGGTTTCCACTCTTGCGACACACCTGACGGAGATCACTAGTTTCTGCCTGAGCAGTCGGCCAGGAGCCTGTCTGACCTTCTCTCTCTCCGGAGCAGAGGACTAAGATTAAACGCCCTGCTTTCCTATGCAGAAATAGTAAGATCTACTACCATGTATTCTTCCCTCTGTGTACGTACTGGGCACAACCTAGTATGTCATTAAATGGTGGCATTGTGCGCCTTATGTCTTGGGTCGTTCATTGCTGGCAGCTCTTGTTGTGCGTCTTATATTCTTGTTGTGATCATCGTGGTCACGTATTTTTATTCATCGGGTGGTGACGTCGAGTCACATGTGTCTGTTTCCTTTCTACACGCGCACACTCACTTTAAAACAAAAAAAGTTTTTACACCTGCTATCAGAGTTGTTGTCATAACAAGGAGGGTCGTTACATTGGAGGTGGCAAGAGAGACGTCTGGGATTTGGCAAGAGAGACGTTAAGAGGTATCATCTCCAACATGGTTTCTATGGGAGTGACACTCCAAGACGTCGCAATAGCGACTATGTTGTAGGTATTTAAAAAAAAATACAATATCAATACTGAGAGGGATGTTACATTAACCTTTGCTAAGATACTAGCCATATCAATATTTAAATCTATATCATGGGTCTTAGGCAAGGCTAAATCTATATCATTACTATTAGGATATGAATCACATAAGAGTCTGATTTCCATTACTAAGCTTAGACTGATTTGTGTAATAGCTTGAATATGGTTAAGATAGAGCTTAGATAGTGTTGAATGGGGAAACGTAGATTGCTATAGAGAGAAAATTCATATGGTCATGATACAGGTAGAGAGCTTTCACTATGGCTTGTGTAATGGTTCACTCAAATCAATGTTAAGATTAACCAATCATACAAGATCAACTATTAGAGAAACATAAGCCATCAAACTGTGTTCATACTTAATGTTTAGTTACACATGTTGGCATAGAGCTAGTAAGGCTATGTACTTATTACTATGATTTTGGTCAGTGTTAATAAGGTATGAAATGAATAGGGAAACATAGATTATTATGCCATAACAAGGATCTTAGCTTGAATATGGAGTTCCTGATCTCTATAATCTAAGACCTGTATTAAGTATATCATGTTTATACAAATATTTTTTATTCCATTATGTGTAGTTACATCAATAAATCTTGGTCAATGATTCAATGGACTTGATTCATTAGTACTAATAACATAGTGAAATCAATAAGCTTATAGATTCAATAGAGCTTACTACTAGCTTAACTAAGGTGATATAGTGATAGTTACTAAGCTTAAGATGGGTATCATAGGTACGATATGGTATCTTATACCAATCTGCTTTGAGTTCCATATCACTGTTCTCATTCTAACTAATACATGGGAATCATATAAGAGAGATAAGGGTGAATACATTACTCATCTTAAGCTAATCCAACTCTATTCACTAATCAAAGCTGGAATGAGCATGTTCAATGATATCAAGCTAGAACGAGAACACACATATATAAGTATTGAGCTTACATTACACCTATAACCACATTATCTATTGGAATACAAGATGATTGATTAGGTAGAATATTGTATGCTATTACTCTATCCTCTTTGAGATGCTTGTGTCCACATATTTTAATATAGTCAACCACAAATTGAGAAGGGATCTAACTACTCCAAATTTATTAATCACTATATGAGGAGAAATTTTCTCTCATGGTTGGTTAAGAGAGGGATTGAGGAGCTCTCACTTTGGACTTCATTTGTACTTCATATACTTGGAGGCATGGCATCTTTTGTTGTGAGGCTTTATGATTCTAATGTTTTCATATATTGAATTCTATTGTAGGAAACCCTTGTATTTTTTATGTGTGGGCCTTGTAATGAATCTAGTTGTTGCTAGCATGATAAGGCATCACCTTCATAGTAACATTTGAATAGTACACCTAGCTTTCCAAGGACATTTTTCTACAATATATTTCAACAAGTTAAGGTAGATTTGTGGCATGCATAGCAACCCTTATTTCCTTACATCTTCATAATCTCTCCCTTTTTGATTCGTGCTTCCTTGACTCCATTTTCCCAAGGTGTGATTTAGGCACTTGGTCTTGTTCTTCTATTTTTCATGTTCTTCCATTTATACTACTACCCCTTGCTTTGCTTAGGCTAATTTTTCGATACCTCATTTTGTGCCTTCATTCTATTGCCTTAGGGATCCTATCATTAGGGAAGCCCCCTTTGAGTTGGAGAAGAGCCAACCAAAAGTGAGAGGAAGAGCTATTGTGGTCCTAAGTTGAACAAGACTAGCCCTTTGATGCTTGGGACTTTACATCATGTGGGAGTGTTAGATTTTTTTGTAACACATAGTATTCATGCACTCAAACTAGAGATTCCAGTTGATGTCAAATTCCTAAACAACCTCTAGAACCTATATGAAACCCACTTAGGAGTCAAGGCCACTTTAAACTAGTTGTCCACATATCATAAAGAGCTAAAAAAGTGGCTTAAAGTTTGTTACTTGGTACAAAATTACTGAGTGTCTTTAATAGTTGATCAGATTAACCACCTGGTGCACTATTACATAGAGTTTCCATGTGCAAGTCCTTCAATAGTAGTAGGAACTACTATGTTAATTTCATCTACTTTACCTACATTTGCAACCATGGCTTTTGAAAGTGAACTAAACTCCCATTTAGTTCATGTAAACTGATGTGAAGTTAGTCACTTTGACATAAGATAAGATAATTTCATCAATATCCAACAAATGACCATAAATAGGTCAATGGGACTGCTACACAAAACAATGTGAGATACAATACAAAGTGAGATTGAACAAATGGAAAATGTAATCCACATGTGAAACAAACTAAACAGGAACCCAAATGATGTAAACACTACAACCTAGAGAGATTTTCTGCCTAAAATTCCACCAAACAGAGTTAAATACATGGTACACATAAACTTTCAAAAGGGAGTCCATAATACATATATGCAATATCTCAAACAGATGCATTAAATCATCAAACTGAGCGTAAAAAATGTTCCAATGTGACATAGATAGTCTAATTCATGGGGATTCAAGACTAATTTCCAATTAGCACGAGACCTTATTTTGATTGTAAGATGAGCACTTTTCAAGTATAAATCTCAATGAGAAAAGAATAATTGAAACTGCCATTCGTGGTACAAATAGATCTGCTAGAAAACTTGCCCAAAAATCACTATTAGAGCATCATGCATGAGTGTTGTGTATAAGAAAACTCTCACAGCAGAACCACTGATAGCATAGGCAGGTAAGGAAATATATCATTTGACTCAAATCATACCCTTAATGTCATGAAAAAAACATCTCCACACTCTGCCATAACATAAATGAATGTTCTATTTTTCTTTTCTTTTTTTAAATCCAAAGAATGTTGCCTCATTCTCAAGAGTCGACGCAATTATTGTAAATACTATACCCGGGATCGATGGCACTCGAGAGAGCTATGTTGGAAGAAATAAAATAAATCTTCTACAGAGGATCCTATTGCATATACCTCAGCAAAGTTTTGCAACCTCTCTTCAAACCAATAAATACTTACCTCTGCCATGGGGTATCTCACAGGCCTGCAAAGCTGAGCAACCCAATCACAGATGTATGAGTTTCATTCCTTTTTTCTTGGACTAGAAGAAGTTGAAACTAACGATATTTTCTACTATCATCTTTCTCTCAAGCGGTTTGAACACCACAGAGCATCCACTGTAAGTAGGCACTCCATAATACACCAAGATGGGGAATCTTCTAGGCAATGGGAAATTTATTCTAATGTTGGCATTCCATTGAGGGTATTTTCTACTGTAATGATCATGTAACACGTGTGGACTCAGAATACTTTGGATCATATACAGACCAAACCCCTAAAAGGTAATGGGGAATCCTATCATCTCTGGTTGACTAGAGGGAAATGCAACTAGAAGGTGATCAATCTACAATAAAACTAATATGAATCGCCAAATCAAACAAAGAAACCCAAATTTATATTTCCTTAATACCCACTGACAGAGGTGAGATATCAAGATTTGAAAGGTCTCAACAATATAATAATAGAAATGAGCATCAAGTGCAGGATTGAGAATTTACATGGTTTCACAGAGATGATAGCCTCGAAAAAAATATAGTCACAAATCATTATAATGCACAAACAAAGGTATGAAATAGTTCTCAATGTTATTGAATCTCCAATGAAATGGCTTCCAAACTTAGAATTCAAGAACCCAAATGCTCATGAGAAACATCAAAATTCAACAACTATTATCATGCATCTATAACAGCATTAAAAACAAACATTCTATCACAATCGTGTTAGTTATTGAGAGGAAATTATTGGGTCAAATTGCAGGAAAATGCCAGTCAATAAGGAACCTAACGAAAAACACAATCCACTAAACCACACATAGAATTGAACTTTCTTGTAGAAAGGAATATTTACATGACTGAGGGAGGGGAATGCCATGAATATATCCCCTCCAAGATTTTCTCACCAAGATTATCTCCCAAACTCACAGATTGCTTCTGGTTCTTCTTTTGAAAAGGAAAAGATCCCCCTCCACCAATGTCGCTGCTATCTTTAATAGCTGCATTTTCAGTTACAAGATCTATTTGTTTTTCAGTTACAATAAACAATATTCCTCCATTTTTTCAGTTACAAAAATAGGGTATGATATGCTATTTGTTCATATTTGTTGTGGGCTGGCCAAGCCCACTACATGCCGAATATCTACCCATAACAAAAAAAATCACAAAAAAATGGAAGAAACTGTCAGATGAAAAGTGACATAAAATGTGTTTGGATCCCCTAATTCAAAAATCACCATTGTTCAGATTTGCAAGGTCATCAATTGAAATTCATGAATCATTCCCTATTATTGAATCTTGCTATGTGGATTTTAGCAATATCTTTATAGAGGCTATTAATTACTGGTGAATATGTCACACCTCTAGTGTCAAACCTTTTTAAAGATCTCTTGCAATAGGATTTTGGCCTCTTGGGGTGTGTATTCCTTGCTTAGTGCTATATTTAATGCTATCAGGGACATGACCATTATCTTTCATCTGTTTAAATAAATTTCTTGCCTCCTTAGAATTTCCCACTTTGTAGAATCCACTAATCAATGTGTTGCATCTCATAGAATATTTTTTGAGCTTTGTTTATCTTGCAATGCTTGCAAATTTCATCTATCAATGTATTATAGCTAACAAGGTCAGGCCTGCAACCTTTCTTTGACATCTCTTGAAGGAGCTCCTTGGACTTCTCCATATTACCCACCTTGCAAAACCCATTTATAAGTGTATTGTATGTGAATTCAGTAGGATGATGGCCTATTTGCACCATAACATCTAGCAACTGGAGAGCTTCTTGAAGCTTACCTTCTTTGCAACATCCATCAATAAATGCATTATATGTGATAACGTTTGGACCATGTCCCCTATCCAACATCTCATGAAGCATCTTGCTGGCTTCATGCCATTTATCGCCCTTACATAAACCATGAATAAGTGCAGTGTATGTGGCGACATTAGGGCGTATGTTTTTGTTAAGAATTTCATGGAAGAGCTCCATATCCTCCTCCAACTTGTCTTCATTTTTAGGTGTACCACTTTATGTTTTTCAACTCCCTTTAGGTGTCTAGTTCAAGGCATTAAGGAGTGAATGACATCCCCTCTGATGTCAAAAAGTAACTTGGTCAAGTGGCAAACTGTAACCTGTTGTAGTGTTCAAAATGAGAAGTAGTTCAGATAATATAAAACTGACCTTCCAAAATCGATAAAATATCACACTCTATTCAATAGTGTATCCTATTGGGGAACCATATATGTTAGTAATGTGATTAGTTAGTATCATATTTATCATCACTATATGTTGTTGATTTTCTGCATGGTGCTCAATAACACTCTAGTATTAATTCATTGTTTTGTTTATCTCAGATTGGTGGAGAATTTTTAATTCAACCAAATCCACAAAAGCGACAGCGGTATAATGAAAAAGAAGAAAAATCTGTCTTTAAGCAGTCAGAGGTTATGTCTTATCATTACACATTTCACTATACATTCAAACTATTTAGCTTTAAGTATTTTTTTTTTCAAATTGCTTTGATCAGCTATTTTCTTAAACCTTTGGCACAAAAATAGAATCACAATGATCATGGATAGATCCAAGATTGAATTCAATGGAATTTTACTTTATAATATCATTCTCCAGACAAGTCTCCCTGCCATGCTCACTTCCACAAATTTTTGTTCTTTTGAAATGTTGTCATCCTTCTTATTTGTTATTTTCTTTCAGCTGTTGTAGCACTTCTTTTCCATGTTTAGTAATGTGTTTTATTTCCAAATTAACTTCATGCATATACATAATCACTCCTAATATTGAAAATACATGTTGGTCAGGGCTTTGCAGATTGAAATAGGTCTGCCACTGAATCTATGGATCTTCAATCTGGCAGCCGGGAAGAGTCAAGCAAGAAGAGGGCTAACCAAGGTAGAGGGAGTGGTACAATAAAAGGATGTGGCTTGAATGTGAATGATCAAAGAAGAGAATCAATTTCTCCTTCTAGAGTGGCATTGCTGAATGGGTATAGAGAAATCACATCACACAAGGTAGACTGAGATTTGAATTAACATTGATGCCTCTAGGAATAGTAGAATATTTTTGCGTTCTTTCTATAGTTTTATATTTTATTCTTGAACATGTTATCATCATCTTTCCTTTCAGGTGGAAATATTTGGATCGAAAGAATCAATGCAATAGGGAACACACCTATCATTATACTAGAAGGTTAGCTTTTGGATCCTGGTAATATTTGAAGATGCTAATGGATATCAGTTTAACTGGTTAGTTACATCTCATTTTGGTAGTCCGCAAAGGCACAAGTCAACATAAATGGCTAGATAACTCGCATCCGCTACCTAGGTTGACTGTATTTTAGGCATCCTATAGTGAGATAAAAATAAATGTTTATATGTTTAAATGGCAGGAAATTTGGCCTAAAGATCAATTTGGGCAGGATGACGGGACTTGCTCATAGGTATAATTCGTAGTGCCATTGTGTACTAATGTTGATTTGGATGGATACTGTTAGTCTCTAATTTTGTCTTGGTTTAGTGAGAAACCCTTATCCTAAACCCTTCTTACCTACATTTCATTTTCTATTTCTAGTTGATTTCGATCTTTTTTTTTAGTGTCTTATGGTTTGCATTACAGTTTTTGAATAGTTTATTTAAGTTTGATTTTGAAAGACATGGTTTTAGACAAGGTGTCACCTTATATCCCTGTTTGAATTTCATAAATTCAAATTTTTCTAAGTCATTAATAGTGCTACGGGAATAAGGCTATTCCCGTAGCGCCAAAATAATCATGCCTTGATACGTGCCTGCCATCCAGATTTTGTTATGATGACAGGAATCGTGGATTGAGAGTTTGCATGCGTCCACAATAGCTTGGAATCATTTACCGATTCAAACCGTTTCATAATCCGATTGCTATGTACCCGCACAAGACTCATTTTAAATCACCCAATTCTCAATGATCATTATATTATACCTATATGATTTTGCTGAATTTAGGCGTAGGTATTCGCTCAAAGGAACGTTATACACTAACAAATTGCAAGTGGCAAATTTGGAACCCGAGGGCACTAGTTACAGAATTGTGTTTTGATGGCGCCAAAGAGGAGCAGATAGGTAGTCAGAATAGAACCAGAGGGTGCCGAACTTCTTGAAGCCTATCCTCAGATGTCTCAAAGGTTTAGAGATGATGGGTTGTTTGAATTCCTTACCACTTTTCAAGGTTACGATGAGAAGATCTCCATGGAGTTCGCTCTGAACTTTGATGGTCACGAGGTGGAGATCGGTAAGATGCTGATGCTAGTGATAGAGAAGACAATTGCAAAGGCTTGCAGGTTGGTGGTTGGAGGAGAAAGATGGTGGAAGAAAGAGCATGTGGTTACAGAGCTTGTAAACCAATTCCTTCTTCCAGATAAGAAAAATCCGAATTGGAAAAGGGGAGTACCTCGTAGCTGTATTCGACCTGAATGGTACACTGCTCTGATTATGATCCATAGGTATATCACCCGCGGAGGTAGATTCTCACTAGTCTATATCTACCATGTTAGGATACTAATGCATTTAAATGGTGATTACCCTTTAAATCTCCCTTATTTTCTACTCAAAAGATTGACAAATATGTCAAAGAGAGTGCAGTCACTTTCCACCAATGCTAAGAGCAGTCTGTTTCATCAAGTCCTAATTAAAACTTTAGTTATGTTTTCTTTGAGAGAATTATAGAAGCCCTGGAGCTGGCTCACGCAATATTTAAACCCTAACACACAGTCCAATAAACAGAAGAAAGGAAAAGGGAGAAAGACTATTACACAGAGCCGAGATATTTCAATCGATAAAACCCCTGTGAAAGAGGAGATGCCTGATATCAGGGTGACGAGGAATAGCAGAAGTAAAATACCTAGGTGGGATCCAAAAATTAAAAGGTTTTTTTTTAAGATGTTAAAGGGGAAAATGATTCCGATAAAGATTTGGATACTCAAACTATAGTTAAGCATGAATCACCATTAACCAGTAAAAGGGGTGCTGCAGTCAAAGGGAAAAGGGTTAAAGGTGTGTCTGTATCACAAAAACCTAAAAGGAATTTAGCTAGGGTCACCAACAAGTATAGACTGAAGTCAAAGTCCATGTTTAATCCATCAATCAAAGAAGCAAACATCATAGTTATAGAATATGACTCTGAGAATGCTAAAGAAAGTACCAGGAAAAGGGCAAAAAGAACTTCATTGCCTAAGAAACCAGTCAGCAAAGGTAAAAAAATGATTTCATCATCTACAAGACCTGTAATGAGAGCTTCAACCAGATTAGAAAAAGATAAAGAGATGGCTAAAGGTATCAATGAAACCCCTGAGATTAAACAGGATTACTTTGAAGACTCAGATCGCATATCATATGTTCCTGAAGTTATAGATTCAACAAGTTCTGATGAAGAACATAGCTCGGGATTAGTCTCAAAGTACCAAGTTAAATCAAAGGAACCCAAAGTTTCCTTAAACCTGAATGAACTTACACCTTTTTAAGAATTCTCAGGATTCAGAGTTAAAATCAGAACTGATAAAGAAAGGATCAAGGAATTTCAGAAAACAGTAAGACAGTTAAAGAAATAAAAGGCACAAATAGAACAATGGAATGCTCACCAGCAAGAAAGGATTCAAGGTTTTGAAAAGAAGAAGAAAGAGAAAAGGGCATTGCTGAAAGAAATCAGGGAGATAAACTTCAGACTCTATTGGCACAATGTCGTGCTTACCACAAAGATCAAACAGAAAAATGCTAAAGCTACTGCTGTGATTATATCCTAAAGGTTGCATGGAGATTTGCTACAATCATGATTTAAATGTTTTCCAGGAAATATGGCAATGCCTACTCGTTTTTGGTCAGTTAGATGCTAAGATCTCGATATGATTGACTAAATCAAACTAATTCCTATTTTGTAGAATCAAATGTAAACCCTGGCAATATCATACAATATCAAGTTGTTTAGTTGTGATCTATTTTGGGGATTGTAGAAGCTCTTTTTGAGTGAACTACCTTAGTAAATAGATATTATTTGAATCTAGTCATTAAAGCTATACTATATGATAGGATCTAGAAGTTTTATAGATAGTTTAAATAGACAGAGGAAAGACTATGTGATGGTCGAAAAATTGGAGATCCAGGGGACCTTTTTGTGAAGCTCATTGTAAAAGGAATTTATGTTCAATTTGACACTTAATAGCAATTGCATATGGATGGTTAGACCCTCTTTTTATACTTTGTTATTTCTTTCTTCATGCTTGAATTCATTATTCAGATTGCAATGCTTTTTTATTTTTGACTGTTAATTTATACAGTGAAAATTTTACTGTAAAGATAATTTTTCAAGTTTTGATATCAAGCTGATAGTGTTGTTTCTTTATGACATTTTGAGATGAGAGTTCATGTGAAGTTGAAAAATTGAAGACTTCATCTTTGTTTTTCTTAATTGGTTTAATCCATCTATGTGTCCACCTATTATTCAACCAATGGGATATGCTATGTTCTGATCTTGATTTTCATGTTATGTTGTAACCTTGAGCCAGTTTTCAACCACCCTACTTAAAAATCAAATCATAAAACCTTATAAACACTTTTCAATAAACGAATGATTCCCTAACTTCCCCTCTCACAGTCAAGTGCAACTTTAGGGACTAACAGATACTATGTAAGGATGATTCAGATAGATATTATTTTGTTAGTTGGCACTTCTCTCAAAGGTCATTTAACGATGCTTGATCTGGGAAAACTCTGTCTTCCAACAATTTTCCATTATATTATGTCACTTTCAGTTGATTTGTGCTATTCTTTTAATGCAATGGTTTGGAATCTGGATTGACATCAGATTTTGTTGGTTTTATTAACTGATCACCAAATGTTTGTTGTGTTGTTGAAGTGTTTAGCATTTCATCCATCTTGTGGTGAACCTTTGAAATACAAGAATTTTTTTTGTCTATTGTTTTATTTGATTGAATTTAGATACAAGTGAATATTACAACTTTTATTAGGGTTTTAGCTTATTCAGTTAGTTGTATATCTTCCACCTCCATTGTAAATAAGATTATAGAGACAAAAGTAGTGTTCGTTTCTAGTTTCTACTGTCAACTGTCAAGCATGCCTAAATACATAAACAAACATATTATGAAATGCATATGACTAATTCCTTCAATGAAAGGATTTACATTTCATGCATGACCAAAGGTTGGTCATGAGACAACTAAGATACAAGTATTATTTTTCAAAATTTTAAAGGAATGCATTAAACATTTCCATGCTAAAGGTGGAAAGATTAAACAAGGTCACTCTTAAAAGTAGGCTTTAGCTATATAACTAAACTACTAAAAGAGACAATTTAATGACTCAAGATGTGGGATAGATGCTGTCAAGAGAAAAAATTACCATCAACCATTGTAGGCATGGATGGCCAAAACCAGTCAGTTTGACTGGTAAGTGACACATAAGTTGCATATAGTAAAGGGAGTGGATTAAGATCTTATTTTCTATAAGCCGAGACATAAATGATGACACTCTCAAAACATAAATGATGGAACTCTCAAATGTGGAACCAAATAGATCATTAAAGAGATAATGTGATGCCTAAATATGTGGGGCAGATATGTAGGTTTTCAAATAGGAGAGATAAGAATAGTATCAACTATCTTGTATGTTATCTACAACTAGAAAATCATCCAATAATTGTCTAGAAATATCTGTTGTTGCATGGTCATCAATAGGAGAATATCCAATAAGTCTCGTTGCACTATATGAGTCTGGTGCTTATGTTGTTTCTAGTAGTATTCTTTCTTCACAGAGTAGAGGCCCTCATTGTAAAGTTGTAGTAAGATTGTCTTTCATGATATAGGTGGTAACTTAGATTTCTTGGATATGCTAGCATGCTTGAGAATTGGTTGTGCAACCAATATTTGCTTGATACATGTATTTAAATGGTGTTTGATATTTTCTTAATTGATAATTGCACCAAGATAAGAGAGGTACACTCTACAACCCAGTATGGATGAGATGTGCAACACTTTTAAATCAAGATGAAAAAATAGTTATAGTCTATAATATAAAAAAAATGACCCTTAATTACCAGTGTGTGTGTGTGTGTGTGTGTGTAAACATATATATAGATCCATCTTAAACCAAACACTTTTAAGCTTTGAGGTTGTGCCTCGACTTATTTTTTATCTCTTTTGGTGCTTAATTGACCCAGGGTTAAGATGGATCTATGTTGGTTGTAGGTGCAGAGATTTATCTTGGTCAAGAATTCAGTGATGGAGACAATGTGGTTTGTTTGTCTAAGACTTGGGTCATTTGTCTTGGTAGTTTCTTCTTATGAAGGAATGTTTACCAAGAAATAAATCGACATGGTCATTATTGTCATTGGAGGAAAATTGTTGTCATTAGAGAAAAAGTGTTTTGTACCTTCTTAATTCATGTCCACTGAAAAATTTGTCAAACGAACTAACAACCAACTAAATTTTTTTGTACCTTGTTAGTTGGTAACAACCAACTAACAAAAATTTGCATAATGTAAAGTAAAATTGAAACCTTGAGATGCCAACCTCTTTTAGGTCATAAATAGTTCAATGTAGCCAGTGTTATGAAGAGAGGAAGATATGATTCCTTGCCTATGAGTGTTGTCTATGCCTTGGATTCTATGTAGACATGAAATAATTCTAAATATGATCTTGAGACAGAGGATGGGATCTAAAAAATTACTTGAGCAATACTTTGTGACATTATTTTCTTAAATTTATTGTCATTAGAGAAAAAATGTTTTGCACCTTCTTAATTCATGTCCATTGAACAAGTGATAAGTTTGGTCTCCCAAATTTTTGAAGCTTAGAGAATAATAGGTATCTTGATGGTATCTATTGGCATTTAGTGGAGACACCTTGAAAATGTAATTGAGAAAATGCCTCTTGGTAATTGATCCCTATTCCAGTGTGCATGTTAGAATGACCTGAAGTATCTACACTATAGATGCAGGTTAAAACAATGAATGGGTCATTATGTTTAAGCTTTGTGTGGTTTTTTTTACTTCCTTAAAAATGTCAATGTCAAATAAACAATCTATCGAACAACTTAGCATATACACACACACAAAACTCTAAACTATACACAAATCATCTCAACTTGCAAACCTTATGAAGAGAAAATATCTAGATTTAATTTAATTCTTGGAGCCCAGATGGAGATGCTTAACTATATGACCCTTTGTGCTTATGTTTTACACTCCCAAATGATGTGTTCAAAAGCCTTCTTAATCCTAGATTTTCTTCTCTCCCGTTGATGCAAACACTAGGTGTCTTCTCTTCTTCAGAAATTGACCAACCCATTCTTTGGTTGCAAATTCTCTTTAGGTTGTATTCTCTTGAGGAGTTAGTTAAGATGTCCTAATAATGCAGAGTATTGAGGGATTCAGAAGGTAGACTAACCCTCTAGTTAGAGATAATTTTTTAACCCTTTAATTTTTTGAACAACCATGCCTTAGGCCTTTTGTTGGTTTAAAGAAAGTGGGTTGTTAATCCATTTACGAGCACAACAAAAGAATATTATGTCAAGCATGCTTCAACCCAATTTATGAAGGGAAACTTAAATCTTGTGTGAGTAGATGTCAATTTTAGAAACATCCAATCAACCCTATCATATACTTTTCACAAATAAATCTTAGTTACAATTGAGGGAATATTCTTTTCCTTTATCAAGTGTAATCCTTCTTGGGCTAACCCTACTACATCATGAATTTGTATGCCTTATAGGAAACCTAATTTATCTTAGGAGATAGATTTTTATAGGCGCACTTTAAGATTCTTGCAATTACTTTCAATATTATCTCATAGATAGAATCACATAAAGAAATAGAGCAAACATTGTCAAAAGAGGCAACATTGTCCCTTTTGGGAATTAGAGCTAATAAAGTTGCATTCATGGCCTCAATAACCTTACCAGATCAGGTTCTTGATTATTCTACTATAGCTAGGGTATCACCTTCCATCCAATCACAAAAGTGTTGAAAATGTCTATTGACCACCCATCAAGACTTGAGTTTTTATCCTTTCGAAAGGAAAATGCTACCTCCATTAGTTCTTCCTTTGAGACTTATGTATAAAGGTCTTCATTTCCTTCTTGATCTATGAATCTTCGGAAGTAATATGCAAGTTTAAGAATTTTAACAATGTTTGGTCTATTTGGAGTTGAATATAAATCGTTGAAGAAATTTAACCCAAACTTTGTTATTTCTTTGAAGTTGTTTCTTTGCTCCCGTCCAGCTTGGGTATTTCCCAAATTGTGTTCCTTATTTTTGTGCCTTTTGCATGGTTTTAAAAGAAATTTGTATTTCAGCCCCTTGAGATAAAAAAAAAATTCTTCTCTTTAATCTCCACTACACCTCCTCACATTCAAATTGGCTCCTTTTTCTAGATTCTAATGAATGCAATTATGCCTTTTCACATCCAATCATGGGCCTAGTTGGGGTTTTACTAAACAATTTAAAGATTTTGTCTTCTACTTCTATGATATATCTTTTTAGAGGTGTTGTATTTTTTATTTGACTAGTATAGATACTTTTCTATTCTTTGAAGGTTTGTGTATATTTGAAACATAGAAAAAACCTCATTATTTGATTCATGCCCTCTCATTTTGACTTTACAATCACTGTGAGCTCATCATTTTGTAACAAATCAGAGTTAAATTTGAAAGGAGTTGGAGAATTGTTTTCATCCCTCTCTTAATGAAGAGGATGGGTACATGATTATATTCTCTCCCATCCCTATTCCATGTTTTTATATTGTCCATATTTTCCATAATTGCATCAGAGACAATAAATCAATCAAGGCACTTCACGACCCTATTCCTTGCTATGCTAAAATGTTTCTAGGTTTGGACCACCTCAATTGGATTTGGGTCAACAATTTATGAGTTTCCATCTTCTCCAAGAAAAAAACTAGAAAAGGGATCCATTCTACCGATCTCTCCCAAAACTTTGCTTTGTCTCAACACTACGTTTAAATCACCTCCAACAATCACTAACTCATACTTGAGTGCCTAAAGATAAAAAAAAATATCATAAGCTTTTCCACATTATAAGGCCCATACATGTTGAAGAATTAACTACAAATCCCTAATTATAAGGAGAAAATCTTAGTCCAAATCCCATAATTCGTTTCTTTGGTTTATAGCATAATTCGTTAAATTACCGGTTATGCCATTACCTACATAGACACCGAGGAAGTATGTGTTATAGACTCTAAAGGCCATGAACCCATTTTGTATCCTTCTTATTGACCATTTCTATCAAAAACCATATATCTTTTGAAAAAGACAGAGTTCTGGACCTAGTTAGACTAGCCCTCACTCTCCATGGAATTGTAAGCTCCCTATGTATATTAATATTATAGACTAATTTACTAAAAAAATTTAATCTTAAAAATCTATTATATGACTTGAAGGTTACAAAAGGTTGATATTAGAACCAAGGAAATCAAGAAATGTCACGAGGAAGCAACTCCAATATCATGAATAAAATAATAGGACTAAAAACGGGTTTGAAAGATGAAATTCAAAAAAACATGTTGGAAGACAAAAATGTGGATTTCTTTGTCTAAGAAGCTCTTTTGCCAACAACAACAAGTATAAGAGAGGAACAAAAAAAAATTGCAAATAAAAGAATTGTTCTTTGTCGATATATTAATAAATTAAGAACGATCTTTTCTCTTTTGAGATATAAAAGTGTGAGGCTGAGATAAAAACACAAGAACAAGAGAGATATAGGGAGATAACATTTCCCATTGAGCATCAAGAATCCTGATACCATTCAGGAATAAAAATATTTATGGTTGATCATAAGAGTAAATCTATAATCTATATCAGGATGATGGTAAATTCTTGCTTCGGAGAAGCTCAGTTAAACAATGTAGTACACACTACTACATATGGGTGGATTATTCCATGAAAATTTTCCACGCTTCAACTAGTTTCATATTTTTTTTTAAACAGGGCGAGATTTTCGTCGATATTGCCACGAAAGTTCATCGCAATATCGACGAAAAGCTTATTTAAATATAGTTGGGATTTTCATCACTATAGCGACTAACTTTCGTGGCAATAGCGACGCAAATTTTGCCTATCTCATTGATCAGTGTTAATAGCTAGTTGACTATTTTATCTATATATACGTGACTTTAAGAGACTTTGTGACACAATTGCTATAGTTGCGACACTGTTATTGGATTTTGTTTGAGCTGTTTATTTTTTCTGTCAACCACCGGTTGAACAAATCCAATTCTCGATCTACATAGCTCGGATTTTGAACTTGCAAGGTTAGTATGTTATTTTTTATTGATGTACTCATTTAACTTGTAATTTTTTTTTCAAATGTCCAAATTTCATTTAGTTTGTTTTCTCCTTGATAATATATTATAATATGTGTAGTACCATATTTCACGTCTTTGGTTTTTGGATCTAGTTAGTATATTCTATGGAAAAGGGTATGTGGATTCCATAATATTATAGGTTTATGGAATCCACACACCCTTTTCCCTTCAATTGTAGCTATAATCTCTCTCTCTTTTCATTGATAACAATATGGAAGTGCTCTTGAAACGCAACCCTCATCGGTGAAATGATAGTAATTGATTGTCATTTTCTTCCCTCTTTTAATTTTTAAGACTTGACAAAAAAACACCAACAAATCTTGATTGAAGCTTTGATACCACTTGTTACATCCCTAGTACCCAAAAAGGATCACACTTGCATAAATTGAAAATAATATAACAGTGACAATAATGGTTGGGATACTTGCATACCTAATGGTTGGCAGCTAGCACTTATTAATTCAATTAAATGAAGGAAGAAATACCCATGAATAAAATATTGAAGTTGATTCTTATATTGATAAATGATAAGTTATAGTATATATAAGATAGGGAGGAAACTCATGTTTATAACAACAAGGGTAATAGCTACAATTAATATATTGTAACATTTCCCTCTTCTGCATAAATTCTTTGCTATCTTCAACATTTCCCTTTTCCGCATATAAATTAAGAGAAATATTAATAACATTTATGCAAGATACCAGATATATAAAATATGAAGAATAGAAATGAAATGCTAGAAATGACAGAATAACAGTAAAATATCCAGCATAATCTTCACAATACATAGAAATGATATACGAAATAGCAACTGAAATAGCACTTTGAATCAGATAGCA
>JZKD02S2334068.1:716998-731160 GCA_000966675.3 Picea glauca
GCCAAAATTTGAGCTAGATGTAGGTAATCCCTTATATTATTCAAGTACATAAGAGTTTAACTTTAGAGCTATGGTCAAATAAAAACAAAGAGGTCTTAAAGGAAATTGACCATGTCGATTTGTATATATTTATCATACATATTGATAACCGAATCAAAATGTTGCAGGATACTTCAATGCCTATACTTCAATGCCTAAACGAATGTATATATTTATCATATTTATCATACTTCAATGCCTAAACTATGATGTACAATTCCTTATCTTATTTGGGGTGTGTTATGATTGCACTTGCTATTCCAGAGTCTGTACTTAAGTCTTAGAAAGTACAGTGTCTAGGCATCCGAAAGTGAGTGTAGGATAAAAAAGGAAGAAGAGTCAACCTTCGGGAGAGGAAGCTAAGGTTGATTTCTAGGTTGTTGTTGTCTCGCTTCCAACTGTTCCTAGATGTTTATGTCATGTTCAATTGTGGCCCATGAACGTTCGAGTTCTACCTGGGTGGTGGTTGTTTTAAGTATAGTATCAAAGAGATTTAAAGTGATATGGGTTTGGTCCGATAAGTCGGGTTCAATATTAGGTTGTCTTACAACGGGGATAGTCATAGAGGAACAAAAAAATTTAAAAGAGAGTTGGAAGTTTTTATGCTGTATCAATTTGATCTTATAAAAGAGAACTTTGAATCCAATATTAAGGATAAAATGCAAACCAAAGGCCTTTTTCCATAACTGAGTTATATTTTAAATAAATGGTGTGTGAAATATGAGAAAAACATTAAGTTGTCTATAAAGCAAGGCTCCTATCAAAGGAGAATCTCACCCTGTAAACAGAAGAATAAAATAAGATAAGAAGAAATCCGACAAAGAATAAAATATGACAATATAAAAGGTTCACGGTTCTTGTACATGCTAATAGCTAATATAGAGGAAAAACTATGAATGATATAGATAGTTAAAAATTGATCACCACAATAGAGGTTTTACTAAATTGCAATGAAACATTCATCAGACATGTATAAGAGAAATGAAATTAAATATGAAATCATAGAGAAAACAAACTCATAACACAGTCTTGACAGAATCAGGAGTCTTCAGATTGCTTTGTATTAATTCTCAAAAGGAGATAGCCTCTATTACAATCGACCAAAAAGGTCCAGCCCTTTTTTATTTCTTCAAAGTGTGTATTTATACAAATTTCTATATGCTGGAATCTCAATCATTCCAGAGGTTTTCGGTTACAACAAAGGAGATTAAACATTTCAATTCTTTGTCTCTGTGCTTATTTGGTACCAGAAACCTACCTCTTCACATGCTCGGTGCAAATGACTCACTTCTCCACCAGCTGGGATATCAACTTAGAAGGTTCTTCTTGATTATTTGCCTCAAAAGTGTAACAATCCTTCACCAATTGTGGCAACTTTCCTTCCACCTGTTGGTCTTTGGCGCTGATAGAACATAATTGTACACTTGGTTTAATTAGCCATTTATCTATTTGGACTATGTCCGTCTGGGTTATTTGTGATATTTCAGCCAACAATCTTTCTTCATTTCCCTTGATATTGAGAAGATACTTGGTTGTATTGATCTGGCCCAATATCTCAGTGTTGCTTTCACCATCGGAACCCAACCAACTCCCATCTAGAAAACCGAAAGTTTCTTCACAAGATTTTCTTACCTCTTTAGCTTCTTGTTTGCCTTCATATATGTTACGCTCCCATTATTTCAGCAAGATGTTACCTTGGGTCTGCTCTAGGATGGAAAACCTAAAACTACTACCTCTTTCCCTTTTCGTCGTGGCTATAATAGCCTCTTGGAAAGCAACCCGAGCCACCCCATCTTCTTTTTCTCTGAGAGAGAGGTTTTCCAGTACTCAATCAATGAGTTGGCAGTTGTTTTGAATCGTTTCCACATTAGCAAGTAGACCTTGTTGAGCTGCCGACACTCTTTTTATGATTTCTATAGCTTGGGATTGAAATATCCCGATATGGATTACCTGGGTTTTGGCGAAGTCTAATTTGGCCTATATCTTCCCTATCAATTCTCCTTGCTGGCCTATTTGTATTTGACTGGTCTGAGCCATCAGCTGTGTTTGTTTGAGATCATCTTTGAGCCGCTTGATTTCTTTTTGATAAGCTATTCTAGCTTTCTCTATACCTGTATTCGCCTGATCTTTGGCAGTTGCCTCTGTTGTAGCTAGTTTAGCCTCTAATTTTTTGATCAAATGTTTTTTTCACTTCAGCTAATCCTTTAGGGTCCCGACTGAATATTGGTTGGCTATAGTGAAAGCCCCCAATGTTCCTGCTATTTAAGTTGCAAATTCCTCTTTTTTCATAGCTCTCCCATCAGTTAAAATTTTAAATTTCTTGGATACCTTGCCTGCCTCTTGATAAAGTTCTTGTTTCACGACAACCTTTCTCTTCTTATCGAAGAAGAATTCATTCAGAGGTATCTCTTCCATAGTTATGGGTGTTAATTCTTTGCCGAAAATCCAACCTGCGTCTGGGATCCCCTTTGTGGACTGTAGGGAAGTAACAGAGACGATGAGATTGTCGATCTGCTTAGATGATTTCCCTGGAGTAACAATCGAGGTTGGTTCACTTGTAGAGTTGGGAGTCTCAGCTTCCTGTTTCAGGACCCTAGTTTGCGCTTTTTTTTGTTGGTGTCCTTCTTGTTCGGGTGCTGAATTTTTGGAGCCCTTGGCTTCCATTTGCTGCACCTTTACGGTCATTGGGTTCTCACCCTATAATACTGGGGGAAGGAAGCTTCGCCAGTGTTCTTGGAATTTGAAAACATCAGCCCTCTCTTCGAGCGACAGGGCTTGTATCTGACCCAAAACATCGGCATAAGATCTCACGCCTCGTAAAATATCATCATGAGGTGAATTCTCGTGTTCAAATATTTTAAGGCCACAACTAGCCATGTGATTACTCACGACCCTGTGTGGGTCGTGTTTCTTGAATTTTATGTGGACCAATTTAATATCTTCCAAGGCTGCTGCCTCGGCCTTTACATGCCTAAAATCTAATAAAGAATAGGTATTCAAATGAATGGGGAAAGGTGGCCATACCTTCTTCGAAAATCCTTTAAGCTCTTTGCTTATGCCACCAATCATGGTTTGCCTAGCGATCTCATGACAAGCCAGCCTATTGGGTATGAATAATGGTAGATCATGTAGAGGAACAGAGGCACCGAAAACCCTGATGTATGAAAATTTTACCTCAATGTGCCAGTCGCCCACACTGCTCAAATTATCTGCGATGCTATCTAAGATCCTGGGTGGTGGATTACCGAAGATGGTGACATGCATCGATACCATTACCCAATTGAAAATTTTGTATTTGAAATCTACAGCCTTATCCTCCCAAAGCTTTGAATGGTAGACATGGATAGGCTCAACATCAGATGGAGCCCAGCTCTAGCTCATTAAGGGAAAAGGCATCATGAAACACACGACATCCATGATGTATGAGGACATAAAAAATTAAGTGGCCTTCCCACTCACCCTCTGTGTCTGATATTCTGTAATCCCACTGGTTAGACTACCTGAAAACAGTTTGGCCCAGTCAAAGGAACAACCTTCCTCAACTGTATGCATTAGAGGCACCCACGAGAGGAAAAAATGTGTGGTGTCCTCCCTCCCATACAATCTACAAGTCATCATTGCTATGTATTTGAACTGCAGTTCCAAGGAATATATGGAATAAACTCCGTTACTATTTACCCTGAACTTCGTGGGGTGTGAGACCCAATCCTTGATCAAATCAGATAAGATTTTTCTGTATTTCTCACAGTCCTTCTGTTTAAAATCCTCTAGAAACTCGACATTGTATGCGAAGTTCGGCGTGGATGAAAAATTGTACATCGTCTGTAAGTGTTCTGGTCTAAAGGTCCCAATAGTGACCTTCTTCTTGCTGATGATGGTTTTGTTCGAGATATCTACATGATCTAGCACCCATCTAATCATATCATATTAAGGAAGAAGACATGGCCTGGACGCTACTTTATGCATCTCTGCTTGTATGACAATCTTGTATTTGGTGGCCAAGTCGTCCTTCTCATTATCACTGGAATCATCTGAACAGTTCACCAATTCGGACTGCAGAACCTCGAAGATGTATGACCAGGTTCTGACAGAATCAACACTTCATGGTGAAGTATCAGAAACATTATCTGAGCCTTTCCCTAAACTCTCAACACTTTCCTTGGACGCTTTTCATGGGGCCATGACAGCGCATTGTGACTTAGCTCTCCTGTAGTAAAAATGTGTATACATACAGAAATTAGCTTGACGATAAAAGCTTCTCTGCACAAGATAGAAATGAAATTTGAAAATAATGAGAGAAAAAACTCTATATTTCGATCATTTAAAACTCTGACGCCCTTATGAACAGAACGGTCAAGGAAAGATGTTAGCAATAAAAAAAATATCTTTATCTGTCGCTTTGACTTATTTCAAATAAATGCCATAAAATTTGATGGGTCATGATACCAGTTGGCGCAAAACAATTAAATTTATCCCATAGACGGTGCGTGTCGAAAATTTGTATTGATGCACTAATTAAGTTGTCTTATCTTCTTTAATTAGGTTTTCCTAAACTTTAATCAACCTTTCATCGTTCGTAGTACTGGGAGATTTCACTCTCACCCTTCGAGCCACTAAAACCCGAGATCGCGATGACGCGATCTAGTTAAGAGAAAACATAATATGGATTAAGTGTTTAATTAATCATGTTTTAATTAATATCACGACTTCACAACTCAGGGCTTCGAAGGTATAGTTCCTGGGAGGAGCATATGTCGAGTTGTGAAATTCCGAGATCGCGATGATGTGATCTAGTTAAGCCAGAAGGTAAACCAGATTAAGTGTTTAATTAATTTATATTTAAGTAATATCATGACTTCACGACTCAGGGTTTCAAAGGTATAGCTTTTGGGAGAAGCGTATGCAGAGTTGTGAAATCCCGACAGAGTTTAACTATGGTTAAAAACTATTCACCCCTGACACTAACTCGGGTAACTTGCGTGAATGTCTTGCAATTTCACCTATCTGAGTTATGACGGTAAGACATTTGGGGAGGTCAAATGCCAAGACACGAAATACAAACAATGCTTAACTAAGGTTTAAGGAACTTTACTCTCGGCGCTAACCTGGGTAAGCTTTCAAGGTTACTTTGCGACTTTGCACATCGGGGCTTAGAAACAGTGTGACTTGTAACTCCCGAAACGCGATATCTCGAGGTAAAGAAAAGTGAAAAAGATCGTTCATGGTTAAAAGGAAGTGGTATTAGGAGTACAACGACCATCACCACTTTACATATCAGAACTATTGATGTTTTCAATGGGTAAAGGTCATGAAGTAAAAGACAACTTAAATGATCAACCTTTGATTGTAAGAATTACGCTTAAACTAGTCGAAAAAGGTGGCTCCAACATAGGCTCCAACTAGGGATCCCATCTCCCTGTGAGACGAGAAGAACAGTAGACCATGTGCTTGTATTAGGTAAATGGATTCATTGGTTTCACTTCTGCGAAACTCACTTAAGGAAAGGGGATACAGAGGGAAGAAGAGATTTTTTCTTTTACTTCTGAAAATCTTTTCAACACTCAAATACGTTTCACACTTAGCTGCAGTCCCTTTCACGACTTTCTCTTTCTCTTTACTGAATTTAGGTATGCATTAAGACAATCAAAACAGTCCTAGGAAATCCAACAGATCTTGTGGCTTTTGGTTTGCATCAAATGAAGTTTATTACATGTTTTTAATCGGGGATCCCTATCTGAACTTAGGATGTAGATTCGGTTTCGAGAAAGTTGATTACCAGAGTAGAGTGAGATTCATGTATAACAACCTTACAAATATCTCAGATATTGCTTCACTGCTAGCGAGCCTGTTCAGTACCCCAATGAAGTTATCTGGCCCTTTTTGCTAAATTTCCTTTTACCACTTCAAAATATATTTATGCATTTAAATGCTGAGATGAGGGAAATCATTTATGAATTTCCTTTCATCATCTCTTCGGACTAGATGGACAATTAAATATAACTTTCCTTTCACCATCTGTCTTATAATTTACTTTTTAGAACACAAAATGGGGGTAATCAGTTTGTATGAGGGGTGATATTTGTGTAATATTTTTCAATGGAGGTCTGTCAACTTACTTTGATTACTCGGTACCCACCTTCCCTTAACTTTCACAACACCTTAGCTCATAGGGAAAAAGGGGAAAAATTATTTCTAGGGATTTTCCTTCGAGCAAGCCTCAATCTTTCGAAATTGTTGAAAAACCTTGAATAGTCAGGATCAACCTATGCATAACTTTGTTTAGTAAGAGACTGAGGAGTTGTGAAGACCAGCTTACTTTCCAAAATATGCTTTACAGCTTTCAAATTTAAAACATAATCTCTTCTCCCCATGTATATAAAGTCGAAAAGATGCTTGGATTTTTAAGAAGCTAAGTCTGAAGACCGAAATAAAGGTGACAGACAGAGATCTGTACATTGAGAAACAGGGGTCAAAAAATTAAAATCGGCTCTTGAAAACCTTTTCCCAGAGATGCTTTACTTTTTCTGCTTATTTTAACTACCTCCTATATTTATTTTAAGTTAAATTCTTAGGACCCAGAGCAAGTAGTTTTTCTTTTTAATAACAGTCAAGCGAAAAAATTATATTTATGGGATCGTTACGGTGCTTTGGAGACCTTTTTTTTTTTTTTAAAGAATAGAATTCTCAGGAATTTGTACCTTTGCCTTACCATTTTAGAATAACTGAAAACCTTTTTCTATCACCTGTTTTTGGCAAATTTAGTCTCTGATATATGACTTTATGTTTTCTCCTTTAGCTCGTTTAGGTCGCAAGTCGAAATCCTGTAAACACGAAGAGTGTATTTTAAAAGAGCTAAATGTATCGAAAATTGCATATCTCTACTTCTACAAAATTACTGACCTAATTAATTAAAAGTGAAAATAAACTTACCCCAAAGAAATCATGAAATATAAAGAAAATAAAAACTGATATATACAATGGAAATATTTTGGGGAAAAATTATTTCATGTAGTGTTTTAAATAATGCCCGTTAACAGGGGCGTTGAAGATTTTACCGTCCAGATTTTTTAATAGGAATGAATTTTTTCCTTTGGGGGATGTGACTTTGAACGGTCCATACCTATATGATCGAATTTACCATGTTTCGCCGAATATTCCTTTCTAACATATCATTTCAAGACTAAATCGCTAGGGAGAAACTCTCTTTCTTTTGTCTTACGGTCGAATAATGTTTTCATGTTGTCTTAGTATTTTTGCAACCTTTCGTCCACTTCGACCCTGTGCTTTTTTATTTCGATTAGTTGGTTTATCCTTCTTGTGACATGATTTGGTTCTTCTTTCTCATCTTGCCACAGTTTCATTACAGGAAGCGCCAGGTTTATGGGTAATACCATGTCAGTCATGTACACCATTTGGAAAGGAGAGGTGCCGATGGATTTTTTCGTGCCTATCCAATTCGCCCATAATGTGTATTTTAAATGCACATGCCAAGATCTTTTGTTCTCATTCAACACTTTCTTAATTATATTTATTAGACTCTTTTTCAAAGACTCATCCAGTCCACTTCCTTGGGGATAATATGCCATGGAATGGCCGAGCACGATATTGTATTTTTGGCAAAAACTAATCATAGCCATAGATTTAAAAGCCTGGGCGTCATCGGTGACTATCTTTCGGGGGTAGCCGAATCTAGATACAATGTTTTCTTCTAGGAAATCTATTACCACCGAATTTGTTGCCCTTCTGGTTGGAATAGCCTCCACCTATTTAGTGAAGTAATCTATGGTGGTTAGGATCCATTTGTGTTGAGCGGTGGAATGGGGGTTAATTTCGCCTATAAAATCCAGTCCCCACTGCTAAAAAGGAGCCTCTGTTTTGACCAGGACTAATGGTAGTGCTGGCAGTTTATGCTTTCTTGTGAACAATTGGTAAGGGTTGCAAGCCCTGACTTTGGCATTGACGTCTGAGAAAATTTTAGGCCAATAATACCCTGCCCTTAGGATTTTATAAGCTGTCTCTCTCCAAACATGATGTCCCCCGCACACTCCTTTGTGGAATTCACTTATGACCTTCTCTATTTTAGATTCAACCAAACAAACCAACAGGAAGCCAGGTGGGTCCTTCCAATACAATTGAATCTCGGATATATAGTATTTGACCGCATGCAGTTTTAGCGTTCTGGCTTTGGATGGGGATAAATCACTCAGGCATTTCAAAGTCAGTAGGTAGGATACTATGTTTTTTTACCAATCAGAGGATGTAAACTTTTCTTCGATTCTGATTTCACTTGTTTGCTCGTAGAGCTCGTTCATATCCTTACCTTCTTCACATCCCCATAGACTATTTATACCGAGGGCTGTGAAATTTGATTCATCTAAGAGTTTAGCCAAACCTTGACCCTTTACTAGTTTCGTTGGATTTATATCTAGATCAAATTCTTGAATTTTAGCGAGCCACCGTCCCCTTTTTCCATCACTGTCAGGTTGAACTAAAATGTCTTTTACAAATCTAGTAGGTACATACACGATT
The DNA here is from genome assembly GCA_000966675.3 of Picea glauca. Taxonomy (NCBI): domain Eukaryota; kingdom Viridiplantae; phylum Streptophyta; class Pinopsida; order Pinales; family Pinaceae; genus Picea; species Picea glauca. Next base: position 725,567 of record JZKD02S2334068.1, read on the forward strand.
ATCTTGGAATGCAATACATAAGTTCTAAAAGCCTTTAATGCCTTCACCATAACATATGCTTGTTTTTCCATTATGTCGTATTTGAGTTCCACGTCTCTGAGACTTTTGCTGAAAAAAGCTATCGGTTGTTCGAAACCTTCTTCATTTTTCTAGAGGAGCACCGCAACAATTGTATGCTCAGAGGTGAATGAGAAAATGATAAAATCCTTTAGATAGTCAGGGCTTGCCTGTACAGGTGCCTCGCTTATAACCTTCTTGATACGTGCAAACGATTCTTTGGCCTCTGCTATCCATTTCACTTCATTGTTTTTCTTTAACATACCTGTGATCAATTTCACAATTTCAACAAAGTTTGGGATAAACCTCCTCAAAAAATTTATCTTTCCTAAGAATGACTGAATTTCCTTTACATTTCTAGGAATATTTATTGTGTCTATAGCTTGAACCTTTCTAGGATCATTTTTAATTCTGTCTCGGGACACAATATGGCCTAGGAGTTTACCTTCTTGCATGGCAAAGTGAGACATTTTGGGGTTTAAAGATAGACCAAACCTGCGGCATTTTTTGAAAGTCTGTTTGAGATGTATTAAATGATCTTTGTCAGACTTAGAAAAAATGGTTAGATCATCGAGATAAATAACCACAAACTTGTCTCTTTCGCTGATGAAAGTGATATCCATAGCACGTTGGAAGCTGGCACCTGCATTCATTAGACCGAAAGGCATTTTATCATACATGAATGTACCCCGGGGTGTAGTGAAGGCTGTTTTTTTTTTATCTTGTTTATTTACGGCAATTTGATTATACCCAGAGAAATCGTTGATCATCGACATCCTATTTGCCCCAAATACCTTTTCTAAAACATGATCCATTTTAGGTAGAGGGTAGTTGTCTTTGAGGGAAGATTTATTTAGATTTCTGAAATCAACACACAGTCTAATCTCCCCACTCTTTTTTCTAACCGGGACCAGGTTTGCTACCCAATCAGAGTATCTCAGTGGTACTATTATTTTTGTGTCTAAAATATTTTTAACTTCCCTTTCGACTACGAGTAATAAGATAGGGTTGATTTGTCTAAGTTTTTGTCTAAAGGGTTTGACACTAGGCTTCAGAGGTATTTTGTGTTTGATCACATTAGTGTCGTAGGTTATAAGCTCTTCATAAGACCAAGCAAAAACGTCTTTATATCGTGCAAGCAAATATTTATACTTGTTTTTTACCTTAGGAGGAAGGTACTTTGATATTTTCACCATCCTAGGCTCCTGTTTTGTCCCTACATCACAATCTTCAACCTCTTCTGGTTGGGGTTGTAGAGTGGATTTTAAGGGCATGTCATTCTGATCGAAAAGTCTCTCCAGGGGGATTAGTCCTTTTGGAATATAATTGTTTTTTAAAACGAACATGCGATGGTTAGAAATTTTTTCTCGGAACTCCTGAGGGTCCTCTCCTTCTTGCATGATCCATGTGTGATCATTTTGATTCTCTTGATCAATGTGTGTTTCAGAGAATTTTCCCACTGCTTCGAGGAACTTCCTGATCTGTTCATCATCCTCAAAAACCTGCCAGTGTTGTATGTTGCTCGAGATGGATGGTATGTGCCTTACCTCTATGTGGTATTTTAATTTAAAAGTTGTAGGGGGAGAGAACGTCGAGGCTGCCTTAGCTAACGAATCGACCTACAAATTTTCGGCGCGTGGGATGAAGTGGATATTTACAGATGAGAAGAAATTTTTCATTAGATCCTAGGCAAAATTTTTGTACGATCTCAATCTCGGGTGCTTGGCCTGGTATTGTCGATTCATCTGTTTGACTATCAACTTTGTGTCTCCATATACTTCCAGGTTCTTTATGTTCAGCTTCCTGGCAGCTTCCAATCCTAATACTAAGGCTTCATACTAACATACATTGTTGGTGTAGTCTATATCCCATTGAAGCCTATACGAGAAAGGGACAACAAATTTATTTTCAGGTACCACAAAAAGTACCCCTGCACCTACTCCTTCACATGATAGGGCACCGCAATTTTTTTTTTTCCAGATCCTAGTGCTATGCATATTTTCGGATTCTTTCTCATCTATGTAATTTTCTTCTATGCAGCTATCTATACCATCATCAAAAGACAAAATACAATTTTCTAGATCTTGATCAACAATGTAAACAAGAAAATTGTTAGGATTTTGAGGATCGCTCATTGTATAGGCTAACCTCATTTCCCTATATAATTGAGTAAGTTGCCCACCAAATACATGAATTGTGGCGTAAGTCATGTCTAGTTGGAGCGACCCCCCAATTTTGGCTCCCCACGACCTTGATAGTAGTAAGCCATACTTTCGGGGGATATCAACTATAACTACATCCATAAGGACGCTTTTGATTGGGACCTGTGCAAGGGTGACTACTAATTCTTTTATCATACCCATGCACATAACTCTTCTCGAATTGAAAGAGTAGAGATATCCGTATGACCTGGTGATCTCGAGGCCTAATATATCCATAATAGTTTTGGGCATCACATTATGTGAAGCTCCAGAATATAGCATGCAGTTATGCAACAGTCGATCATGCACACTTAGGGTGATATAGAAAGGAGCGATGATGTCTCTGGCACCCTTGAAATGTGGACCAAAAGTGATATTGGGCTTATCATCTTCCAAATTTATCACGTCAAATTGACTTTCTTGATTTGAAAAACCTATCACTTTGGTTATCTACTTTCGATATGCAGGATTCTTTGCTAATTCAACCAGAGGGATTGGTATTTTGATCCTATTTATCTCATTTCAAAACTAAAACTGCCACTACCTTTGTCTGCTTCTCTGGTTGAAACCTCAGAGTCTTTATTCTCTAACTTATTTTTCTAAGCTGATTTATTACTCGTGAATTTATTTACCGGTGTGTGTGTCTTAGCTATCTTGATTTCCCTTTTTTGGGTCTCAACCTCCTTCGTTTTGGGTTCCAACAAGTCTGCCCCTTTTATTTTGTTATTAGATGTTTCGGTCTCTTTTGGGGTGGGCACATATAATTCACCTCTAGGGAGAATTTTCTTGGGTTGAGGAATCAATGCAGGTTTGTTTTTAGACCTCAGGTTATACCTAGGTTGGATATCAGCCATTACAGAATCGGTCATTTCTTGACATACAACGAAATCAGTGTTGTTTATATCATCATCTTCATTTGATGGTTGCGGTGTGTTTAAAGACTTATCGTAATCCTGTTTAGTTACATAAGGCTGAGTGCAGTTGTCACCCAAATTTGTCACATCTTCTTCCAGACCCTCGAAATCTTCCAGGTCATTTCCTCCTATACAATTTCCATTTTTTAAAGGGGTTTGAATTTTCTGGTCTTCATTTTTAATCTTCCTTTGCTGATTTTGAGGGTTGGGGTTTCTTCTGAATTCTCTTTTAATGAAAGGATCAGCCTTGGATTGATCTAGCTTTATTATGGAAATATTATTCGACAACTCCTTAATTATCCTATCCATATCATCCATTTTGTCGTTTGTGGATCTATTAGACCCTGAGGGTCCCGCTTGTTCCCTAAAACGTCTAGCTTCTCGGTTTCTCATTTCTACCTTAGCTTTCAACTTGCCAAAGGCCATCATGCTAGATTCGATTTCCACAACATCATCCTGCATTCAGGTTAAGGTAGCCCCTCACCTTTATCTTAAGAGAAAGGAAAAATCAGGTTCGAAAGATCCTGCGAAGGTTACTTTGGCTGCAGGTTGGGATGGTTTAACTTAGGCTGTGATCTTATTATACATCTTGTTAAATATTTGAATAAATTCCATAACTATTTCCAAATTCTTTTTCTTTAAAGATATGAACTCGGTCAAATAATACAAGTGGTCTTTCGTTTCGCCCCATTGTCTAAGGAAGGAGTCTTCTAGGGCATTGTAGGATAATATCGATCCTGCGGGTAGGCTTCGAAACCAAGTTCGTACCTGTCCTTCAAAAGTTTAAACAAATAGCCTCGAATACACGTCTTCGTGCTCGAGACCTAGGATATCCATGAACTGATTAAATAAGTTTATATGTTTGGCTGCGGTCAAGTCTCCTTCCCCTATAAATTTTGGTAAGTTTTTTATATAATTTTCAGGAAGGTCATGAAGAGGGACGGGTAGGACCAAAGGTGAATATCTCACAGCCACTTTAGCGAAAACTCTGGGAGGTGGGGGAGGCCCTTGGCCTCCCATCCCTCCTCCTAGAGCCCCTCCACCTCCTAAAACCCCTCCTCCTCCTCCTCCTCCGGCGGCTGCCATCGGTACTACTGGATAGGGAAACGGTGTATTATATAGAGGATTTTGGAACACTAAAAGAGAATCTTTGGCTTCTTCGTGAGATGAGAAAAAAAAAGACGGGTGATAAGGGATGCGAGGACTTGGCTCTTCAAATTTGCAATAAATGTAATCAGGGGAACCCGCGGGCGTGGAATCTAAGTGTATGGTATACTCTTCGATACTCGGCGAGGTAGTGAAATCTAAATGAAGAGTCGACGGGATATTGACCGTTGATAAATTCACTACGGGGTTTTTACCTTTGTGTACAATAGAGGTTGTCGGATGGATTTCACTTTTAACCTCAGAGCTAGCTAAAATTGGATTGATAGTTTCGGGAGGGGAAATGTGTGAAGTTGAAGTTTCAAAATAACTCTTGGTCTTGGGTTGTGGGTACTTAAGTTGGTAGACTGCAATAGTTGGCTTAAGGGAACCTCTAGTTTTCAGTACCTTTTCGGGATCGGAAACAGGCGTGGTTTGTTTTCTCTCTGGGTTTTTTCTGGTATTCCTTTGACCGTATGCCATCTTATTTAAATGTGGAGTCGCCAAGTGAAAGATAAGAAAATCATTTAGAGGGTGTTCACTCTTTGTTCACCATCAATGGGTGAAACTTGAGAGAATGTCATTCTTCCTAGGGAAAAGGTTTCGTAACTTTGTCCCCGGAAACAACGCCAGAAAGATGTTGTTCCAGAGTCTATACTTAAGGCTTAGAAAGTACAGTGTCTAGGCATCTGAAAGAGAGTAAAGGATAAAAAAGGGAGAAGAGTCAACCTTCAGGAGAGGAAGATAAGGTTGATTTCTAGGTTGTCGTTGTCTCACTTCCAACTGTTCCTGGATGTTTATGTCTCGTTCAATTGCGGCCCATGAACGTTCAAGTTCTACCCAGCTGGTGGTTGTTTTAAGTATAGTATCGAAGAGATTTAAAGCGATATGGGTTTGGTCCGATAAGTTGCGTTCAATATTAGGTTGTCTTACAACGGGGATAGTCATAGAGGAACAGAAAAATTTAAAAGAGAGTTGGAATTTTTTATGTTGTATCAATTTGATCTTATAAAAGAGAACTTTGAATCCAATATTAAGGATAAAATGAAAACCAAAGGCCTTTTTCCGTAACTGAGTTATATTTTAAATAAATGGTGTGTGAAATATGAGAAAAACATTAAGTTGTCTATAAAGAAAGTCTCCTATCAAGGGAGAATCTCACCCTGTAAATAGAAGAAGAAAATAAGATAAGAAGGAATCCGACGAAGCATAAAATATGACAATCTAAAAGTGTTAAGCCCTAATATTGGCTCATTACCACTTAATTGGGGCATATTAG
>JZKD02S2334068.1:736343-751791 GCA_000966675.3 Picea glauca
TAAAAGGAGGTTGCCCCCTCGAAGAGGCTTATTATTTGAAATTATCTCTTTTTCAAGGCGTTGAGTACTTTTCCTGAGGTTTTTCTATGCTATATTGAAGTTTGGTTCTTAACAAAAAGGTTCACGGGTCTTGTACCTGCTAATAGCCGATACAGAGGAAAAACTGTGAACGATATAGATAGCTAAAAATTGATCACCACAGTAGAGGTTTTACTAAATTGCAATGAAACATTCATCATACATGTATAAGTGAAATGAAATTAAATATGAAATCATAGAGAAAACAAACTCATAACATAGTCTTGATAGAATCAGGAGTCTCTAGATTGCTTTGTATTAATTCTCAAAAGGAGATAGCCTCTATTACAATCGACCAAAAAGGTCCAGCCCTTTTTTCTTTCTTCAAAGTGTGTATTTATACAAATTTCTATATGCTGGAATCTCAATCGTTCCAGAGGTTTCCAGTTACAACAAAGGAGATTAAATGTTTCAATTCTTTGTCTCTATCCTTATTTGGTATCGGAAACCTGCCTCTTCGAATTCTTGGTGCAAATGACACACTTCTCCACTAGCTGGGATATCAACTTAGAAGGTTTTGTTTGATTATTTGTCTCAAAAGTGTAACAATCCTTCACCAATTGTGGAAACTTTCCTTCCACCTGTTGGTCTTTGGTGTTGATAGAACATAATTGTACACTCGGTTTAATTAGCCATTTATCTATTTGGACTATGTCCGTCTGGGTTATTTGTGATATTTCAGCCAACTCTCTTTCTTCATTTTCCTTGATATTAAGAAGATGCTTGGCTATATTGATCTGTCCCAGTATCTCAGTGATGCTTTCACCATCGGAACCCAACCAACTCCCATCTAGAAAACTGAAAGTTTCTTCACAAGATTTTCTTACCTCTTTACCTTGTTGTCTACCTTCAGATATGTTACGCTTCCATTCTTTCAGCAAGATGTTACCTCGGGTCTTCTCTGGGATGGAAAACTTGGAACTACTGCATATTTCCCTTTTGGTCCTCGCTATAATAGCCTCTTGGAAAGAAACCCGAGCCACCCCAACTTATTTTTCTCTGAGAGAGAGGTTTTCCAGTACTCGATCAATGAGTTGGCAGTTATTTTGAATCGTTTCCACCTTATCAAGTAGACTTTGCTGAGCTGCTGACAGTCTTTTTCTGATTTCTATAGCTTAGGATTGAAATATCCCGATCTCGACTACCTGGCTTTCGGTGAAGTCTAATTTGGCTTGTAGCTTCCCTATCAATTCTCCTTGCTGGCCTATCTATATTTGACTGGTCTAAGCCATCAACTTTTTTTGTTCGAGATCAGATTTGTGCCGCTTGATTTCTTTTTGATAAGCTATTCTAGCTTGTTCTATACGTGTATTCGCCTGATCTTTGGAAGCTACCTCTGTTGTAGCTAGTTTAGCCTCTAATGTTTTGATCAAACAATTGTTTCGCTTTAGCTGATCCTTTAGGGTCCCGACTAAATATTGGTTGGTTGTAGAGAAAGCCCCCAATGTTCCTACTATTTAAGTTGCAAATTCCTCTTTTTTCATAGCTCTCCCATCAGTTAAAATTTTAAATTTCTTGGATACCGTGCCTTCCTCTTGATAAATTTCTTGTTTCACGACAACCTTTCTCTTCTTATCGAAGAAGAATTCATTCAGAGGTAGCTCTTCCATAGTTATGGGTGTTAATTCTTCATCGAAAATCCAACCTGCATCTGGGATCCCCTTTGTGGAATGTAGAGGGGTAACGGAGATGATGGGATTGTCAATCTGCTTAGATGATTTCACCAGAGTAACAACCAAGGTTGGTTCACTTAGAGAGTTGGGAGTCACAACTTTCTATTTTGGGCCCCTAGTTTTCTCTTTCTTTTCCTGGTGTCCTTCTTGGTTGGGTGCTGAATCTTTGGAGCCCTCATCTTCCATTTTATGCACCTCTACGGTCGTTGGGTTCTCACCCTGTAATACTGGGGGAAGGAATCTCCACCGGTGTTCTTGGAATTTGAAAACATCGGCCCTCTTTTCGGGCGACAGGGCTTGTACCCGACCCAAAACTTCAACATAAGATCTCGTGCCTCAGAAAATATCATCATGAGGTGAATTCTCGTGTTCAAATATTTTAATGCCACAACTAGCCATGTGATTACTCACGACCCTATGTGGGTCGTGTTTCTTGAATTCAATGTGGAACAATTTAATATCTTTCAAGGCTGCTTCCTCAACCTTTACATGCCCGAAATCTAATAAAGAATAGGTATTCAAATGAATGGGTAAAAGTGGCCATACCTTCTTCAAAAATTCTTTAAGCTCTTTGCTTATGCCACCAATAATGGTTTTCCTAGCGATCTTGCCGCAAGCTAGCCTATCAGGTATAAATAATGGTAGAGCATGCGGAGGAATAGAGGTGCTGAAAACCCTGATGTGTGAAAATTCTACCTCCAAGTACCAGTCGGCCACACTGCTCAAATTGGCTGCGATGCTATCGGAGATCCTGGGCGGTGGATTATCGAAGATGGTGAAATGAATCGATACCATTGCCCAATTGAAAATTTCATATATGAAATCTGTGTCCTTTTCCTCCCAAAGCTTTGAATGGTAGACATGGATAGGCTCAGCATCAGATGGAGCCCAGCTCCAGCTCATTAAAGGAAAAGGCATCATGAAACACACGACATCCATGATGTATGCGGACATGAAAAATGAAGTGGCCTTCCCACTCGCCCTCTGTGTCCGATATTCTATAATCCGACTGGTTAGACTATCTGACAACAGTTTGTCCTAGTCGAAGGAACAACCTTCCATGACTGTATGCATTAGATGCACCCACAGGAGGAAATAATGTGTGGTGTCCTCCCTCCCATACAATCTATAGGTCATCATTGCTATGTATTTGAACTATGGTTCCAAGGAAGATATGGAATAAACTTCGTTACTATCTACCCTGAACTTCGCGGGGTGTGAGACCCAATCCTTGATCAAATCAGATAAGCTTTTTCTGTATTGCTCGCATTCCTTCTATTTAAAATCCTCCAGAAACTCGACATTGTATGCGAATTTTTTTCATGGATGACAGCTTGTACATCGCCTGTAAGTGTTCTGGTCTAAAGGTCCCAATAGTGACCTTCTGCTCACCGATGATGGTTCTGGTCAGGATATCTACATGATCTAGCACCCATCGGATCATATCATAGTAAGGAAGAAGACATGGCCTGGCTGCTACTTTATGCATATCTGCTTGTACGATGATCTTGTATTTAGTGGCCAGGTCGTCCTTCTCATTATCACTAGAATCATTTGAATAGTTCACCAATTCGGACTGCAGAACCTCGAAGATGTATGACCAGGTTCTGACAGAATCAACACTTCATGGTGAAGTATCAGAAACATTATCTGAGCCATGCCTTGAACTCTTAGCACTTGCCTTGGATGCTTTTCTTGGGGCCATGACAGAGGATTGTGACTTATCTCTCCTGTAGTAAAAATGTGTATACATACAGAAATTAGCTTAACGATAAAAGCTTCTCTGCGCAAGATAGAAATGAAATTTGAAAATACTGAGAGAAAGAACTCTATATTTAGATCATTTAAAACTCCGACGTCCTTATGAAAAAAACGGTCAAATCATTTTTTGGGAAAGATGTTAGCAATAAAAAAAATATCTTTACCTGTCACTTCGACTTATTTCAAATAAATGACATAAATTTTGACGGGTCGTGATACCAGTTGGCGCAAAACATTTAAATTTATCCCATAGACGATGCGTGTCAAAAATTTGTATTAATGCACTAATTAAGCTGGATTAGCTTCTTTAATTAGATTTTCCTAAACTTTAATCAACCTTTTGGCATTCTCCGTACCGAGAGATTTCACTCTCACCCTTTGAGCCCCTAAAACCCGAGATCGCGATGACGCGATCTAGTTAAGTGAAAACGTAATATGGATTAAGTGTTTAATTAATCATGTTTTAATTAATTTTGTGATTTCGTGAATCAGGGATTTGAAGGTATAGTTCCCGGGAGGAGCGTATGCCGAGTCACAAAATTATGCGAATGCGATGATGTGATCTAGTTAAGCTGGAAGGTAAACCAGATTAAGTGTTTAATTGATTTATATTTAAGTAATATCACGACTTTGTGACTTGGGGTTTTGAAGGTATAGCTTTTGGGAGAAGTGTATGTTGAGTCACAAAATCCTGACAGAGTTTAACTATGGTTAAAAACTATTCACCCCTGACACTAACCCGGGTAACTTGCGTGAATGTCTCGCGATTTCGCCTATCGTTGTTATGACGGTAAGACTTCTTGGGAGGTCGAACGCCGAGACACGAAATACCGACAACGCTTAACTAAGGTTTAAGGAACTTTACTCTTGGCGCTAACCTGGGTAATCTTTCAAGGTTACTTCACAACTTTGCGCATTGGGGCTTAGAAACAGTGTGACTTGTAACTCCCGAAACGCGATATCCTGAGGTAAAGAAAAGTGAAAAATCTCGTTCATGGTTAAAATGAAATGGTATTAGGAGTACAACGACCATCGCCACTTTACATATCGGGACTACTAATATTTTCAATGGGTAAAGGTCACGAAGTAATAAACAACTTAAATGACCAACCTTTGATTCTAAGAATTATGCTTAAACTAGTCGAAAAAGGTGGCTCCAACAACACCAACAAAAGTTTCAAGTGTTATGTTATCCAACTCCTTGTTTGTATCAAAGGCTCTGCCATTATGTATCATGTGAATTTTTTTTTTGATTTCAAATGAAACTGCAAGTTTCATTAGATTTAATATTGATGCATTACAATTCTTTCATGCCAAAGCTTCAGTTACTTGGTTTTCAATTGCAATGAATTGAAAGGTTATACTTGCCTTTTCTAATGTGCATTGAAGAGACATTTTATTCCTAAATAATTTGCTAACCCCATGAATTACCTTGGTTCAATTAAATTATCTTGGATCAACCAATTTACAACGAATTTTATATTTCTTAGGTCAATACAAAATTCACATCCTCTAACTACAAAATCCATACAAAACAATAATTGTTTTCCAAACTCATATTTCTTCATGTTGGCTTGCAATTAATTTTGGGTTAATATGGAATTACCATATTACAATGTAATATGGTAATCCCATATTACATTGTAATATGGTATACCAGATTACAATGTAATATGGCATTACCATATTACATTGTAATATGGCATTACCATATTACATTGTAATATGGTATACCATATTACAATGTAATATGGTAATACCATATCTCGTGTAATTTTTTTAAAAAAAATTAATGCCATCGTCACAATATCGATGATAGTTCGTCAGGAAAAAAATTGCATTTTAACCACCATGGCAATAACAACAAACTTTCGTCGCAAGTTTCCACAGTTTTTCATCGCAAGTTGCCAGGGTTTTTCGTCGCACATACAACATCTACGTCGTAAGTTTTTGACTTGTCAAAAATTTTCGTCGCAATTGTGATGAGATTTTGTCGTAATTTCCATGGTTGTTCATTGTACTTGCAACAATATTTCATTGAAATTGTGACGATGCAAAGGATTAACTGAACTTGACTGTGGTGACACATGGAGAGATAATTTCATCGATGTTTCCACGCACACCTGGATTGTCGATAGAGAGACAAAATTATTCAGATGAAAAAAAAACTCGGCTTTCATGGAAATTGCGACGAATATGTGTGGCAATATCAACGAAAAACCGTCACAAATTTGGTCATATGTACTAGTGACTTATTACAAAAAAATATATTGAATGAAGTGCTAAGTTGATGAATTGGAGCACATTTTAGAAACCTTCTAGAATCGACTTAGAATATGTACAAATATCTAGGAACAGTAAGGAACTTGCATGTGAAAGAGTCAAGGAGTAATAGCTTGAATGGTGGGGAGGTAGGTGTTTCACTCTCCCCGCCCAAGTTCAAAAAATCCTTGATAAGACATGCATAAGATTTATTTTGAACTCTCGGCGAGTTAATAGCTATACATGAGAAAATTGTTGAACTCTTCATGAAATGATTGTTGATTGGGGATGAAAAGGTACCAAAAACCAGTTTACCCCAGGTAGAATCCTTGGAATGAGGAGAACTACCCAGAAGGTTTCCCCGATGATCTGTATTATGTAGAAAAACATAAAAAAATAAAAAATAAAACTGCATGTGAAGGAACATTTACATGGATTTCTCTCCATGAAATTTGAAGGACAAAATTTGTTGGAATCTAAATCGTAGGTACATTTGTAATGCACCTGGAAAGGGAGCATAGACAGACTCAAAAATTACTTTAAACTCAAATAATAAGGCACAAATGGCAATGTATGTCAATGCTCATTTGTATACGAAACCACAAATCTTGTAAATGACATGTTTTTATCTACATCTTCAATTAGCTACATGATTGTTTCATCAAGCATTCCCTGAAAGAAACTTATAAGAACAATGCCTTGGTATCTATCAAATAAGTAGCAACAAAAACTATATACAAATTCTCCTATCTCATTTCTATGTTTGAATTCAGCGACAATGGAATTTAGAAAAAAATTGCCCAAGGCAAGAAACTTTTAATAAAATTCACCATTAAATTTGATAGTGTTTCCAGCACACATGCATAGTGTTCCAACAATAGTAGGTGTTTAGGAAAAGCTGATTTAGAAGTGGAAGACAGGGAGAATGTATGACAAGCATCGAAGAGCGTGAAGGATAGGTGTGGGAGCTAGATGATGAGACATGGTCACACAAGCTATTGTATTTTACTATACATTCTGACGTACATGACATATCATGTGTTTTTCATGAACTTGGCACCACATCCACTTACAATCTTAGTGTCATAATATTCTTGGTGCATTATGGCCTTCTCTACTAATGAAATACTAAGAAGCACACTTTTGGTGACTTTTGGCCACTGCCACAAGGTCAAGGGGCAACAACCCCCTTGTGACCTCCAGTGAAAATAGTCAGGGAACACTGTGAGTTATATGATTTATATATCTAAAAAATGACATCACATTATGTCTACCATTGCATATCTCAAATCAATCTTCCACGTGGATTGCCTCTGAGGAGCCAAAGATACCAATTATGTCCAGTCCAATTCAACTACAAGCTTCAGGTAATGGCCATACCTTCTTGCTTTTTTCTAGGAGATCGTTATTGGTCTTCCTTTTTATTTATTGTTCTGAGGTTTTTTCATTCAATTGTTGTTGAAGGGCAATTGATTCCTCCCATTTCTCCCTGTAAATGCGTTTGTAATCCTCTGCACCAGATATAAGTCCCAGTTTTATTGCGCCTTTAAAATCCACACCTATAATATCTACCGGTGTCATTCCTCTAGTATTAAACTTGTATTCAAGCGAACTCCCAAGTTTCAACCTGAGAATTCAATTTTCAGTCAAAAGAAATCCTTTAGCACGAGCCAAAGCAACATTCAAACAACATAGAATTTACCAAATCAAGAATACTATGATAGCTCGTTTGTTAGTAAAATGTAACGCTAGAAATTAAAATCAAGCCTTCAAGAGTCGTGTTTTCCATGCCACCATTTTGAATTAAAATGCACAATACAGTTGACTCAGGAATGAAAAAATAGTATAAAACCAAATGGACCGAATACCTGATGATTTGCTAGTTGTAGCGATCAATTGCAGCTTTGAGCTCTTTCAATTTCTTGCTCGCAGAGACCTCAATATCCCAAGCCTTCTCCTCCCACTCATTCCTTGAAGCCTAGGCAGCTTGAATATCGAGCTAAATGGCATGGCACTCTTTGATCATATTCTCATAATCCCTGATATTCACATGATGCGACTTGATCTTCTGCTTCATAGACTCATTCTCCTTGGTCAATCTCTCGAGCTCACTGTTCTTGGCCTCCAATTCCAGGTCCTCTTTCTTGGATGAAAAGTTATTGACGATGGAATGAAATTTTGACACATAGTTGGCCAACTCAATTGTATTACTTTCAAGGGTTTCAATGGTAGAGGGACCCATTTTCAAGTCCTTGACCTTCGCTTCCATCTCAATTATCTGCGCTTCTATGATGGGCGTTGTCTGGGTGGTCGCGGCTCATTCCTCTTCCATAAAAAATAAAAATTCCTGGTCAAGGGACTCCATGACTACATCATCGCCCTGCAAAAAATAGTGGTAGCTCTTTTCCATGAACTCAAACCCTACGTCTATGTAAAACCACTGAGCTCCCTGATGGAATATTTATTTTTAACTTAAGAGATGGATGAGCCACACCAGGGCATCCAGAAGTGCAGGCCATGAATGGGGACTTTTGGTGGTATACAGGGCACTCTTTTTTATTTGAAAAGGGTATCCATAGACCCTAAAAATGAATGGGACTTCATCTTCAAGCTTGCCTAGCTCCCCCCACAAAGGGTCCAGCTGATGCACCAAAAATATTATGATATCCTTCACATATTTTCCCAAGGGAAGGCCTTTCTAGGATAGAAATGTTCTAGTGAATCAATGAGATTCTAACTATTGGTTTAGGGCTCTGATGCATGACATATGATAGCTGTGATCATTGATGGGCCTGGGGTCCTACCTGGTGGACATTTGTTTCGTGTAGGAGGCTATGGAAGATGGTTGACCTAGATTCGACGAAGAGGCTAATGAGTAGGATCACCGGATTTTCTTGTTGTCATTGCTCGATGTCGGTTGCAAAGGTGGTTGTTTTTTATGTCCTCTCTTCTTCATTTTCAACAATAGGACAATTCGTTGTTGTTGCTGATGGGATTCAATCTCTTTGCCTTGATGAAAATGGACTGTTGGATAGTAAACTGAGGAAAATTTGGCTTGGCTAGTGATTCTTCTCCTTCCCACTCAAAGTTGAGTAGATTATATTTTTAAACTTCATTTCATTATCAATGTACATAAAGTTTACCTATCCGGCCACGACGCGCTAAAAAAAATTTCATGGTTGGTTGTTTTGAGGTTTAATATGGGTTCAAAGATGTGAGGTATCTAAAAAAACACTATGTTCTCAGATTAATTAGACCATATGGACCGGTAGGTTTATTATGAAAGTTTTTTTTTATTTAAGTATAGGGAAATTGGTAACTAGGTAGTATTTAGGGCGTTTTCTAAACATTCAATTTTTTGACTCACAAAATTTTCTATGAAATTCTAGTTCTATGTAATAGATTAAAATCCCTTTGGAAGAATCGATGGTAGAATTTATTCAAGGAAGAAAATGTTGGGAGGTGCGTTGATGGCATTTGTGCAAGAGGATATCCTTGTATTGCAATGTTTGTGGAAGGGATTTGATAAAGGGGAGTGTTGAGAAGGGGAATGAGACCCAACAACAAATCATGTTTAGGAAAAAGCGATCTATAGAAGAAAATGAAATTTGTTTATAGAGCAAAAACGTTGTGGAAATAATTACCGATCTTCGCAACATTTCTCCTCTATTGGTGGGGTGATCTCTTCTGTCACTTAGCACACTCATGTGGGCTCCTTCCTTATCATGTGGGCTCCTTCCTTCTCTTTTGGGGTGATCTCCTCTGTCCTACACTATTAAATTTTAACGTTTTTGCAACGAAGTAGAGACGAATTTCCGTCGGCATAGAGTCATTTTTGCGACCAAGATAAAAAAAAAAATCATCGGAATTCATTCGTCGGTCTAGAGACCACACATGGATCTTCATCGGTCTAGCAACTAGAAAAAGAAGCCTATTCACAATAGGGAAAATTTCGTCTAGCAACAAATGTTATTCGGTCAAACGACTAATATTAGTCGTAAGAGTGACCAAAACAACCTTGGCAAACTTAGTCAATAAACCACTATGAGTCACTAGAACGACGAATACTAGTCACTAGAGCGACCAAACCATCAGTTAAAAAGGTCAAAAGAAGGAGGATCAGTTATTCGCTATAAAGAACACGTTGGTCGCTCTAGCAACTAACGTTGATGTTTGTGACCAATTGGCAATACTAGTGACGAACACGTTGGTCTCTCTAACGACTAACATGTTTTTCGCTCTAGCGACTAACATGTTGATGTTTGCGACCAATTGGAAATACTAGTGACAAACAAGTTGGTTGCTCTAGAGACTAACATGTTCGTCTCTCTAGCGACTAACACGTTGATGTTTGCGACCAATTGGCAATACTAGTGACGAACAGGTTAGTCACTAAAGCGACCAATATTGGGGTTTTGTTTTAAAAAAAATTATGCCATTCACACAGGATCTATGCAAATCTGACCTACATGAGCATTCTTTAATAGCAAAAATGAAATGGTCCATGACTATAAAAGACAATTAAAAAAATTGCGATGCAACTATCTATATGCCTATATTTCTTTTGATTTTTCAAATTAAAATGAAATGAATTGCAAGAAAAGAAACCTATAGATGTAAACAACCATTGAAATTCAAAGTTACAACCTATTTGCAGAGAACAAACAAAGACTCAAACCCTCAAAAAAACTCTTGAAGGAAAGGTAGTAAAACCATAGGGGGGTTTGTTCCTCAATCCTTCAGATTTTTAAGGGTTTTAAGCCAAACCTACAAAATAAAATCTAACTAATCATCCACATTCCCTAAATATAAACCTAGTAGACACACGAAAGCGATAAAAACTAGAAAAAATAATTTTTTTAACCACTACAGAAAGTCACCTCAAAAAGTGTGTTGGTCCATGACGAAAGGTACCATTTTTCCTACATTGACAAACAAAGAAACCAGACCTTTTTGATGCATTGGTCAATTCACTTGTTGACCCCAATAAGTGTGATGGTATCTAGGGGGTCTCCTATACCTGGGAGCTCAACTCTGTGGGATTCCTTTGTGGTTTCCAACCCTTGTCACTTGCAAACACAACACATAATGCTAAAAGAAGTAAAACAAAACTATAAAACTCATAAAAAAAAAAAAAAACTCATTTACCACACACCCACAATCAAGGATCTTGAGATTGTCTCATATCCCTAGTGGAGTCACCACTCTATTGGTGCAAATGTACAAACAGAGTGAGAAACTTTGCAAACCTTGTGGTTGCTACAAGATTACAGACAGATGAGTTAGAAAACTAAAAACCTTATATTTCAACGAACTAATTTATTCTCTAAGCTATGTTATTCCCATATATGGAAGTAAAATGCAACAAAAAGATAAAAGACAAGAACAACTATTTGATCAAAGAATAAATGAATCCATTACCCAAATGGTAGACTTCACAATATCACTGGTGGAGAGATCTTGAAGGTGTTTATCTTCTATTGGCCTCTCCTTTAGAGGGTTCTTTGATTTCCTCGAGTGTGTGGTTGTAGTTTCTCTTTCCTCTAGCTATAGATGGATGCAATAGTGTGCTCCTCAAGAAATTAGGGTTTCATTGGTAAAGGGACAAACCTAGGGAAAAAATCCACAACGAGGGAAAATGAGAGAAAGAGGAATGAAAGAGTGATAATGAAATGGGGGGAGACCTCTCCTTGTTTTATAGGAAAAATATGGAATTTCTCTCATATTGTTTCTTTTCTAAATTAAAAATAGGAGGGAAAGTCATAAAAAGGGTTTATGACTTAATTAAGTGGGATTAACTTTAGGAAAATGGTTCCTAAAGTTAATTAAAGGGGATATTTATGGCTTTATGAGTGAAATTAACTTTAGGAAAATGGTTCCCAAATTTAATTAAATGGGATATGGAGTAAAATTCATGATACCAATACTATTGTTGGAGTATTTCAATACACATAGAATTTTGTTCTAGATGGACCATTTTTACGTGATAACAATCATTGCATTGCAATATGCATTATGCCCCTTCTCATCATCTCAATGATGTCTCTACTTTGATGTCATTCACGACTCATTCTACATTTGTTGGGTTCTCTTTGGTCCACCGATATCCAATGCCTCTTACAAACCATACTTTGTCTTATCTCATTTGAATGCATTTGCATTCATGTGGTGACCTCCAAGGTGATGTTATCATTGATGCATCCTCCATGTCAACATCTTATCAATACGTTGAATTCTCCTTTTAGTCTTATTACCTATTATACTTTGGGCATTCTCACTCTAAAACTGTTCTCATGCCCTTTGAAAATTCACAATCTTTGATATATCTCTCAAGGATCTCTCACACTTATCATTTGTATTAGACTCCAAACCATTCTTAGTTTTCACACTCATGTCATCCTTGGTGTTCTCAAAGTCGATATTAATAGAGTACCTTTGATTCTTTTACATCACTCAACAAATTAGTTGTTGGCATTATAAAATAGTTTCTAAGAAATAAAAAATCTCATTACATCTCTTATAACACCCTAGTTTTTAATCCCAAAAATAGCGATGTATATTTGTAAATATGATGTATGGTAGTGATACAAGCAATGTAATATATAAACAATGTACATTGAAAATAAAAAAATAAAATACATCACCGCCTACAAACGACTAAGGACAAATTCATGGGGGCTAAGTTTCCACAAGAGGGGGAGGGGGGTGGAGGGGGTCCAAGGGGGGGGATCCCACATGCCTAATAAACCCAAGTCAATTTTCTAAATTATTTTATTATTTATATTTACCTCCTTTGACTTATAAAACCAATCATTTAATGCATGTAAAATTTTGGTGGGAAAATTCATCTCACCTAGTTATTGAAGAATGGGTTAAGTACATGCATGCCAGAGGTGGGTGGAATAGTCATTTCACCTAGTTATTAGAGCATGGTATGGGCACAATCATTTTGGGGAAGTGTGAGAGTCAAAGCATGCATGGGATAAGAAAAGGAAATTCAAGTATAAAGAGAGGACAATGATTATAGCTAGGGAGAGGAGAGGAAAAGAGATTTATGGGCATTGGGAAGACAAGAAAACCATATTAGGTGTTGAGGATAGCTTGTTGGATCTAGAAAATGCATGGAGAGTTAGCTTTCTAAGACTATGAATGATTTTATGTCAAGGAAACTACCGAAGATCAAGTGAAATTTATACTCTGGGCATTCCTATTATTGTTGGAATTTATGGAGTCCCCAGCTGGGAGATTTCCTATCCAACATGTGTTGGATCCCTAGAGGGAAGTGGGATAGCCTGAGGACTGTGTGGTAGAGAAGGGGATCCTTGGGTTGTGTGGATTGAGGGGAAAGAGAGATGGTGGATTGGAATTATTGTAGGAATTAACTTGTTGTCATTTTTTATTGGGTATCAGGCTATTGAGTGAACAATAGTGAGCCATAAGATACATTCTTTCTTGTGGATTCATAACCACAACTTGAGGGTGACCTGCTACTAACAGAACTAGAAAAGCATAGTATCTGGTTAGGTGGAACATCTGTCGCCTATAACCAATTACGTGTATTGTTCATTAATATTAGTGTTTTTATCATTGTTCTTATTTACATCTTAATGCTATGCTTTATTGTTCCATTTTACTCTATGTGATGAGTGTTTTGATGTTGTTGTGTATGCTTAAATTGAATGCATTTGAAAATTTAAAATTAATGGCATTTTTATCATGTTGCATGCATTTATTTGTAATCGGGATCAAAGTATTTCCTTTTTTCATGGTAATTAGTACAATACAATTGGCATCAAATCCATGGTTGCAATACTAGGCTTGTATGGGTATTTTGCAGAATAACAAAGTTTTAATGTGTTAAAGTGGGCATAAAAAGCCCAAATTTGTGATTTTGTATTAGATTTATTTGTTCCATGGGTTTATTTGGATCTAAGTGGTCGAAGTTTGCTCAAAACGTGAAGTCTATGGTTTCTACGACAACCACTATAGTCGCGAGCTCAAAATTCAGAAAACACACTAAGTGTAAAAAATACTAGTAAATTTCGTGTGTTTATCACACACAAAAAAAATCATGCAATATTGTGTGTATTGCATGAAAATGTTTTTCATGTAATACAACATTATCGCCCAGAAAGATGGGTTAAAAACTCATAAAAGTTTCTTAAAACTTAGAAGAAGTTTGTATATCACATAAAAACAATTTTTTTGCGATGTAATGTATTGCACCTAAATATTTTTGGTGTGATACACTGCAAAGGAGGAACATAGATTATTTACTTAGAAAAAATTTCAAAAAATTATGTATCGAATGAAAATATTTTTTTTGCAATACAATGTGTATCGCATGAAAATATTTTTCATGCTACACAATATTTGTATCAAGTAAGTAGACCCGAGACTTGGAAAAAAATGAATCTTTTTTAGAAGGATTGCATATCATGCAAAAATAATTTTTTTTCTAGTGTGGTGTATCACACCAAGATAATTTTGGTGTGATACACTACACAAGAAGAAAGTATCAAGAGATGCGATAAAGAAAGGAGCATTATCGTGATAAAGAAAAGTTTGAAATGTGCAATGTATCACACTGTAAAATTTTATAGTGAGATACATCGAAAGAATATAGTTCTAGAAAGTGTGAAAGATAAGGAAGGATGGAAAGAAGGACTTAGAAGAAAAACTTGAAGAAATTGAAAAGATAAAAATTTGCAATGCAATGTATCGCACAAAGAAAAATTAAGTGCAATACATTGCGTAAAATAAATTTATAAAGTGCGATAAAGATGTTGCATGGATTAAAATTGTTGAATGCAATACATTGTGTGGTGAAAAGTTATCTGGTGAGATAAATAAATTTATGAGGTACAATAAAGATGTCACATGAGGTAAAATTTTAAACTAATCTAGTATTCTAACCTTGTTATGGATGGACTAATAATTTTAGAATGATTCAATTGCAGATATTACATGTTAATTGTACACAATCCATTGAAAAAAGATGTATTTAAAAACATTTAAACTATTTTTACATTAAAAACAGCAATTTCATCAATTCAAAATTATAATTTCAACAAAAATAATCTCCAAAAAAATATAAAAAACATAAAATATTTAACTTTCTTAACACATTTCCTATATTTTATTTTTGTTTGTTAATTTGTGCAGGACCTGCGATTAACCTGTGGCTTGAGAAACCGCGACTCAGGGACATCTAAGCTGTCAAAATCACCTGGGGATCGCACCCGGCCTGAGCCACACCAACCCTTAACATGGTTGGATTTTTTGTCCCCGCAGGTTTCGAACCGGTGACTTTAACATCACGGAGTGGCTTAACAACACACTCCGTCACCGACTGTCCTACACCTCGGGGACTAACACATTTCCTATATTATTATTATTTAATATTAAGATTGACTAACATATATGTAAGTATATCACCTTAAAACAATACTTAACAAGATCCATACCTTTGAGTGATGGGGTGCCTCCAATGTTGCTCCTCTCCATCCTACGATTCATTACATGACTTAATTATATTTCAGAATAGTAATTAAAGATATAACAACCTCTACAAATTAATGACTAAAGACGAATACCTGAATGAGCTTCTCTTCGTTTCGAGAATAAATTATTCTCTACTGAACAAGACCAACCACGTGAAGGTGGAAGCTCTT
>JZKD02S2334068.1:769226-811988 GCA_000966675.3 Picea glauca
AGGTGGATCTATTATCAACCAAAATCACACTATATAATATTAAGTCCCTAATAAAAATTAGGGTAGCTTTAGGGATACACAAGAGTACTGATGCCCAATATCAACAAAAAATCCATTTCTCTTCACTTCTACTTGGTTCTTTTCCAACTCAAGGAGGAAACCCTAAATGTAAATTTACAAAGGAAAGGATACTTAGATATTCAAGAATTTCCATGAAATATAAGAACAAAATTAGAGTGATTGTAGATGAATTAGTAATCTTTTTACTCTATCAAAAGTGGATAAACCATTAAATCTTTCTAAGGAGTTAAAATAAACCATAAAATTTGATTTAAGGAGTGAAAATAAACCATAAAATAGTTCAATAGCACCAAATTACTAAATCACACAGAAAATTTTTAAGTACTAACCTTCAAAATATCATCTATGTAGAGTCTGATCAATTCAATGTTTCTCTTCTTGAAAGAGAATTGAAATCAAGATTTTATAAAAAACCAGAACACCATTACATCAGAACACCCGACTAATTTTCGCAACTGTAGAAAATGATTGTCACAACTATATCAAATTTGTCATAACTGGGATATATATAGGATTGATTTTTCGTAAATGACCATTGATTCTCACACGTGCCATTGTTGGTCGCTATAGTGACTAAATGGGGGTTGGTCTCTCTACCGACCAACTTTCATCGTTCTACCAACCAACTTTCGTCGTTAAAATGACCAACTTGGAAGGTTGGTCGCTAGAATGACCAACATTTGGACCCCAAAAAAGAAAGTATATTTAGTCCAAAAAAAGAAAAAAAAATACGATGAAATTTTAAACCGTCGTAATTTGCGTCCAATGTAGTAGTGCTAGATTGCTCTCGATCGGAGTTGGCTAAGTTTTTTTAGTGTGCGTTCTGAAATTTGGGCACAATACTGATCATGGGTGGGGTTTTGTTTAGTCAAGGTTTTGAAATTTGGGTGTTGCACGAGTTTTCTATAGTGGTCAGGTTTTGTTTGCTAATTTTTTTTTTTGTTTATAATATATATATATAATTAATATATGTTTGTTTTTGGTTTATAATATATGTTTGGTTTGGTTTTTTTTGTTTATATATTATATATTTTATATAATAATATAATTAATATATGATATAATTAACATATATTATATTGAGGGTGTAACAGTTAAGAACATGAGTTTAATCCCTAGAGGTCATAGGTTTACGAACGTATGATTGCAATGACGATGAAGATGACAATGACGATGATAACGATGAAAATGGCGGTGATGATGACAATGATGATGACGTTAATAGAGGACTTATTTGACCCAAATTTACTAGTCCTTCTGGATAAGTAACCAAATGACCAAATTCATTTTCCCAACGTCACATTTGAGGGTTTTCAAAACTACTCTGTATGAAAAGTTAATGGTTTTCTTTCATTAATACTATGAGTCCACAATTTAATCTACCATTGGTACAAAATATTGGTCTTACTTCCAACACATGGATTCAATTTACTTCCCTTGAATATCTCCAATTCTCTTCCTTTGTTAGATGGGGCTATGACTCGATGCCAATTGCTAGTGTTGTAGCTAACGCTGATGGCTATGCCAAACCTTTGTAAATAAATCCACCACCACTTGGACAACCAACAACAGGTTCTATAAACCCTCAATCCATGGCTAACGACTCAACTCCACAACTACCAAGTTTGGTCACTATGATTTAACTCACAATCAAGTGAAGCTAATCGAATACTCCATCATACATAGTGTTGCGTCCAGCTAAACACGGTAAATCAAAACAATGACCAGTGGTGCGGGTGGTGCTTGCTGGGTGGTTTTCTCCTCTATGTGGATTGATTTTTTCTATCTGAACCTACCCTAAGCAGCGAACGAATGATGTATGGGGAATCGAGACTGGTTTTTTCCGACTTTTGCGAGGTACCTCTCTCCCACCACCTTACTCCCACTGATTTTATTGGCATTATTGTTTTTTATTATTATCACTATTAATTAATTAATTTGTATTTCATGTGATTCATCCTTACATTACATAAAATAGAACATTATCATGTCAAGCAATCCACCATTATGAGTTGGTTTGATTAGTTGATGCCTAAACACATCAACTAGCCACCTCCCCAATGTTTTTTCGACCATCTAGACACCTTCATTTTTATCCAAAACTCAACACTAGGAGTATGTTTTCAATGCTCTTCAATGTTGGCAAGAAGTTTATAGTCTAGGACACCAATACAAGTGGGAATAACATTGGATACTTGTGTATAACTATATCTTTCTTAAATCCAACAACATTATAGCCTCACACATGGCTATCTTATATGCCATTCACTTTCACAACATGATCATAAGTCCTAACTTTCCTTGGTGATTACCTCATAACCAACACGAAATGACATGACATTCTTCATATGATCAACGCATTAATAGATTTTGAACATTATTTATATGTCCAATATTTCTTACCTTTACCATACCCCACCTGGGTATCATTCATATAAATGCATTCAAACATCATAAACATATCAACTTATGATACCAAAGCATGGTTGAAGGATTTGTTTTCCAATTTCTTTTCAGTTCTCATGCAACATTAGCATGACCAATTTCATACCTATAAGGTTTCCATCAACATATTTGATGTTACCTAATCCACTAGTGACTTATTTAAAATCACATGATCCCTTATCCAAACTATTGACAAGCATCCTCTCGTCCTTATTAATTCTGATGGGGTTGACTATCATAGGTAGTTGCATCATCAACATCTTCAACCATGTCCTCAATCATTCCTAGTTATGCAATCACATCAACCACATTTAATCATCACACCATGCTCATTTCATATGTTATAACAACAAACCACTTTTAATCAAGATGCAATACCATATATGTTCAAGCATATCTATATGCACTCTACTAGATATTAACTCTCAATATGCCCACTAGTACATATGCATTCCAACTAGTTTATTCTCTTACATTTTCCATTATTCCTATGCCTTAGTTATCTACAATAGAACCCAAAGAGTTATAAACATAAAATCAAGAGAAGACTTAAGGAATTCTCCTTTCCAATTCCTCTTCATATGATGGAACTCTACAACATAGCTAATCATTTTCATGACCTTTCTACCAACTACACATTACATAATTAGTTATATGGTTTTCTCACACAAGTAGCAATTCACTAGATGTATACACATTTATACTTGCTACTTTTAAAAATGCACAACTCTACTCTACAAACAAAATAAATGTTAAGGTGACAAAATCTCCCTCTTTATCAGTAAAAAATTTAGGGGTGAAATTTTTCTCATGGGAGAAATAATGCATACTCAAATGTTGAAGGAATGAATATTTATCTTTATAATGTTTTAAATGGTTTAGCCGAAAAATATGTATATTAGATAAGTCATTATCCCAGTGAAAAATAAAATATAATGTTGTGAATTGTTGTTTTGTCATTAATATTTCACRTWGAACTTGAAATTTKCCACAATTTCTTGGATTTATTGCAATGGAATGCCAAATTCGCCTAGATTTATGTGAYTCTTTKCAATAGAGTKTYRAGTTCATGTAGAGTTATAAAATGMTTYATAAATATAGAKCTCAAAATTMACCTYGATATMTTTGAKTCRDGGGTTTAATGGTSWSAATTTCACYGGCTAGATTAACTAGGTGAGTGATTTATTCATAGTTTATACTCTCATCAATATAAACACCTAAAATAGAAGCATTTTGAAGAGATTTGGGGGTGTCAAGTCTTCCAACCATTGTCTTATTAGGGCTCACACTTATAAAATAATGGTTTAGTGATTTAGTCTTTTTCATCTAAAATAATTGATTCTAGTAATGTAGAGCACAACCGATGCCTTCAATTTGGGTTTCTGGTTAAATTAATGACTTCATATTATGTTTAGTCCTTAGTCTAAGTAGTATTGGAGGGATATTTTAATGGTAGAAATTACCTATTCTTATTTGTAGGTTCCAATTGTTGTTACTTTGGTAGAATAGGGCTTATGTTATATCACCCATAGTTATACAAAAAACACCATTAATTTTATTACATTTAAGCCTCCTATATGTAATTACTCAAGGGTTAAGGATTTAAAATCTCATCTTCATTCTAGGGTATATAATCACGCACAATTATAAAAAAAATTGCATGTTGTTAGGGTTTTTTGATTAGCATACAACTATACTGTAGTTGTTGACTTGGAGCATATATTTTTCCTCCAATTAGTGGACTAGTTTCATAAACCTCAATTTGTCATCACCCTCTCTACTATCAATCCAATGATTTCAATTATAAAAAAACCATGCTCTTTGATTTGATCCATAGTGTCTTATTCCCATACTAATTTGTTGGTTTTCTTAATTAACTGCACCAAATAACATTCACATAGTTTTCTACCATTTCACTATTAATACTTATATCCCTAAATTGATTATGCAAGATACAACATAGATTAGTGATTTTTATCTATGATTTTTGTTGGGTTTCTATATTAAGAAACATCATTTTGAATTCTATGGTGTTTATGGTTAGAATGGTGATGGATGGTTGATTGGTTTCAATGCAGTTTTCCTCAGTTTTCACATACACAGATGTAAAATCTCTACAAGGTTTTTTTATGAAGATATCAATTATTGAAATGGTAGTTGTGATAGGGGATAATTCCCCACTTACTAGGGTCAAATCAATGGCAAAGAAAAAAATATATACTATCGCTATATTTCTAAATCAGTTGTGTATGTCAATGCAACATGAATATATGAAGAAGAATACATGTGTCTAGGCATCTATCCCCCTTTATTTGTATTTAAAAAGTAATCTCGAGAGTGTCATGAACACTCTAAATGCTCTAATCCTCTCTTCACATATATGAACATAAAGATAAACAAAACCTTCCCCAAATAATCAAGTATAGAAGTCAAGAAACCGTCCCCATATTATAGTTATATAGAATTCAACCTTCACCATACTTAGTTATAGATGTCATATTTATTGCATGAATGTCCATGTGAGCACTAGTGAATGGGGCCAACGTTGAAATTTATTCAATATGTGTCTGTATGCATCAAAATTTGACATGGTTAGACTAGATACATGCCTTGATAGTATGGGAGGGTTTCAAGACTCAAGGATGTTTGATGTCTCGACCACATGATATTTGATATCGTCCATGTTTGCAACAATGTTCATAATTCGGTGTCTCATATTTGTTAAATGTTGTTGTTTCCATCTGTAGAATCTTTGTTGGAACTCTCTTGAAATGTCATGGAACTTCTAATTCAACCATCACAAATGTCATGCACCGACCCCGCATAGTGAGTACTAGTGAATGGGGCCAACGTTGAAATTTATTCAATATGTGTCTGTATGCATCGAACTTTTACATGGTTAGAATAAACATATGCATTGACTTGATGGGAGGGTTTCAAGACTCAAGGATGTATGATGTCCTGACCACATAATATTTGAGATCGTCCATGTTTGCAAAAACGTTCATAATGGGCATAATGGGGATCATCTTTGATATGTTATGGTACTACTCTTCCAGTGGGTGCACAATATCACAAGGATATGTCTTCTTTCCCTCCTCCATTGGATGAGAAATTCAATGACAACTTTCTCTTGTGGATGAGTAGTTTGGTGGAAACATTATTTCAAGTTGTAATTAGGTACACTTTTGTATTGAGTTGGATCATCACAATGCCACTCTAATTTCTTCCAACTATCACTGACTAGATACTTGGTTAAAGGTTTTCTATTTTTTCTAAAGGAATTGGGTTAAGGTATGGGAGGGTTTCGATACTTAAGGATGTTTGATGTCACCACATAATACTTAAGGAGGGTTTGATTATTGAATTACCAAGTCGAGTTGATGTCACATAAGCTTCAATTCACCCACCAATGTCATCTTGCACCGACCCTGCATAGTGAGCAGTGAATGGGGACAACGTTGAAATTTATTATAATTGTGCATGTATGCGTTGAAATTAGACATGGTTAGACTAGACACATACCTTGATGGTATGGGAGGGTTTCAAGACTCAAGGATGTCTGATGTCCTGACCACATAATCTTTGAGATCGTCTATTTTTGCAACAATGCTCATAATGGGCATCTCATTATCAAATGTCATTGTTTCCATCTGGATAATATTTGTTGGAACTCTCTTTAAATGTCATGGAACTTCCATGTCAACCACCAAAAATGGCATGCACCGACCCTGCATAGTGAGCAGTGAATGGGGCCAACGTTGAAATTTCTTCAATATGTTCATGTATGCATTGAAATTTGACATGGTTAGACTAGATACATGCCTTAATGATATGGGAGGGTTTTAAGACTCAATGATGTATGATTTCATACAAAAAAAAATTGAAAAAATTTCAATGTTGGCCCCATTCACAGGTCACTGTTGTCCATCATGTACTCTAGCCTTAGTACAATGTCTTTTAATAGTTGATTCCTTTAAAATTCGACCGATCAGAAAATTAAAATGAAATGAGGATGAGATGAGATGATATATAGAGTGGGTCTGTGAGTGATATTTGAGTATAATGGAAAATATCTCTTCCATTCCATACACAACACAAGGGAAAAATTTTCCTTTCTCTACTCAACAATCCCTCAAGCATCTCCTTCCTTTTCAATGCCCTCATGTAGGAAGAAATTGTCGAATCCATTGATTGCTTTATGGGAAACCTAGTGCAGTATTGCCTTATCTCTTAAATAATTAATAATCAACTATTTCATGGGCATGGGGTTAAAGGTTTTCTAATTTTCCTTGCCTCTATGCTTATCTACAACCATCTATCTCTCTTCCAAGGTTTTTCATTCTGTCATTGTTGCATTAGTTTTGGTCATTTCTAAATTTGGATTATTGAGTAACTAAGGGGAATATAGTGTGGGGGTTATGTGAATAATGGTGAGAATGATCCCAAGAGAATTTTCATGAGGTAGGAGAATGCATGAATGACTCACACTTATTGAAAATATTTAAACTCCCTAATGATGTGGGGATTTCTTTAATGTTGGAGGATATCAAAGATGTGTCATTGTGACTAAGTGTACATATGTTGGTGAGAAAGATGTCATAAGCTCATCATATTCACTCACATATTCTTCGTAGGACGATGTCATCATCTCATCATTTTTATTACTACTTCCATTCACCCACCACAAATGTCATCTTGCATCGACCCCGCATAGTGAGCAGTGAATGGGGACAACGTTGAAATTTCTTCAAACTGTGCATGTATGCGTTGAAATTCGACATGGTTATACTAGACACATGAATTGACGGTATGGGAGGGTTTCAATACTCAAGGCTGTATGATGTACCCAAGTAATATTTGAGATAGTCCACATTTTCATCAACGTCCATCACGTTGCACCTCTCATTGTCATCATTTGTCATTCCCTTCTATAGAATCGTTGTCAGAACTATCTTGAAATTTGTCATAGAAATTCAAATACACCCATCACAAATTTATTCCACTGACCTTGCACAGTGAGTAGTGAATGGGGCCAATGTTGAAATGTTTTCAATATATGCCCGCATGCATCGAAATTTGACATGGTTAAACTAGATAGTTTCCTTGAAGGTATGGGAGGGTTTCGATACTTAAGGATGTTTGATGTCCCCGCATAATATTGGAGATAATCCATGTTTGCATAAACATTAAATATAATGGATGTCTCATAGTGAGCATAGTGAATGGGTCCTGCCTTGAAGGTGAATGAGCATAGTGAAATTTCTTCCACTGACCCCACATAGTGAGCAGTGAATGGGGCCAACATTGAAATTTTTTCAAACTGTGCATGTATGCGTCAAAATTATACATGGTTAGACTAGACACATTTCTTAATGGTATGGGAGGGTTTCAAGACTTAAGGAATATGTTTGATGTCCCATCCACACAATCTTTGAGATCGTCCATGTTTTCAACAATGTTCATAATGGGGCATCTCATATTTGTCAAATGTCATTGTTTCCATCTATAGAATCTTTGTTGGAACTCTCTTGAAATGTCATGGAACTTCCAATTCAACCACCAAAAATTTCATTCACCGACCCCGCATAGTGAGTAGTGAGTGGGGCCAACTTTGAAATTTATTCAATATGTGCCTGTATGCATCGAAATTTGACATGGTTAGACTAGACACATGCCTTGACGGTATGGGTGGGTTTCAAGACTCAAGGATGTTTGATGTCCTGACCACATAATATTTTAAATCGTCCATGTTTGCAACAAAATTCATAATGGGGCGTCTCATATTTGTCAAATGTTGTTGTTTCCATCCATAGAATCTTTGTTGGAACCCTCTTAAAATGTCATGGAACTTCCAATTAAACCACCACAAATGTCATGCACCGACCCCGCATAATGAGAACTAGTGAATGGGGCCAATGTTGAAATTTCTTCAATATGTGCCTGTATGCATCGAAATTTGTCATGGTTAGACTAGACACTTTCCTTAATGATATGGTAGGGTTTCAAGACTCAAGGATGTATGATGTTCCAACCACATAATCTTTGAGATCGTCCATGTTTGAAACAACGTTCATAATGGGCGTATCATTATCAAATGTCGTTGTTTCCATCTATATAATATTTTTTGGAACTCTCTTGAAATTTCATGGAACTTCCAAATCAACCACACAAAATGTCATGCACCGACCCTGCATAGTGAGCAGTGAATGGGGCCAACGTTAAAATTTCTTCAATATGTGCCTGTATGCATCAGAATTTGACATGGTTAGAATAGAAACATGCCTTGACGGTATGGGAGGGTTTCAAGACTGAAGGATATATGATTTCATACAGAAACATTTTGAAAAACTTTCAAGGTTGGCCCCATCCACAGGTCACCATTGCCCATCATGTACTCTATCCCTAGTACAATGTCTTTTAATAGTTTCTTCCTTTAAAATTCGACCGATTAGAAAATTAAAATGAAATAAGAAGATCCCTAGTATAATGTCTTATAATAGTTGTACTCTAGTTGAGAATACCCGTAAACCCTTTTTGAAGTGTCGTTATTATAGAAAACTTGGTGAAACATCCATAAAATGAAACATATTTATAGATTTTATAATGTCGCAATTCTGATGATCATTGACCAAATCAAAGTTGATCGTTGGAGGGAGAAAACCTAGTTTCCACAACGTCGCAACTGTGACAACTATTTTCACAAGCGTGGCAAGAGAGACATCAATGTGGCAATAACGACGTTAACGAGCAATATGGAAAAAAAAATTAAAATTTCTTCTATTTTTCGACAGTATGACCAATTCTGTCCATAACGCCACAAATAGAACGTCGAAATTTTTACAATATGTACTAGTGTGACCACTTCTAGAATCTATTGATCATGGGACATTGATGTATTCCCACTGTCGATAGTGAGGGAAGTTGCCACTAATCACTGCAAGCCACAAGGTAATAATAAAGACTCTAGATCCCTATCCTAGAGAAAGATGAGACAAATTCGATAGGAAGAGATCCACTAGAAGGAGGGAATTAGGGCACCCCCAATCATCCAACACTAGGAATAATAGAAGGAGAATATTTGGAAAAACTTGGATGAAATATTGGAAGGACTCACAATTGAGTACATATTTTCTATGCACCATATGGAATAACACATGAAAAACACCCTCTAAATAGTGACCAATAATGAAAATTGTTGACAAAGGCAAGGAAACCACCAATGGGGTAAAATGGAGTCCAAGTTACTTCATGAATCCCAATGTGTGAATAATTTTCTTGATGTCAAACACAAGGAAAAACAATCATTCAACTACCAATGATGAAGTGTCATCTTCTGATTTCAAGGTCACCTATCATTAATGTAAACAAGGCTAGGATGCAACTCTAGGTCAAACTCTCAGATCAATGTGCCATATTCGATGAGAATTGAACCGCTAGTAGGAAGTCAATGAAGACCTTCCATACTAGCATGAGTATATGACAAAGATTATTTTTGATTTTGAGAAGTACTTGACAACGGGAAGTGTAATGTCCCCAAGGCCGAGCCCTGTTGTAAATCATGTCTATGAAGTATAGAGATTTCATTATGAATTGTAATTCTGTTTTATAGGCTGGTGAGCCAAGTTTATATAAGCTAGTGGGATTATGTGTTATTAGGCCGAAGAGCCTAAGTTTTAAGGCTGGGATCCTGCTTTTGTATATGTAATCATGCATAACATTAATAAAAATATAAACACCACTGCGTGCAGACCGACCACGATGAATGAGTGATGGGGGACTAAGATTCCACAAAGTGGGTAAGGGATTGGGGGCTAGAAGGTTGAAAAGAGAGGCTGAGTGTTGAGCCTAGGGGCTTAAGTCCTTAGGAATAATATTTTAATTTTATCCCAAAAAAGCCATGTGAAATCTATGTTTTGTCCTAAGTTCCTGGGGAGGAACGCATGCAGCTTCATGGGTGACATGTGTCGACCCAGGCGCATGAGATTTAATGAGGAAATGAGACGTGTTGGGGGGTTTGGTCATTTTGTCATCCTCCGCTTGATTTCACGGGGTATGCCCGTCTGAACCCATTTGGCCTCTACATATGCATTTTCTTACCCGTGCACCATGAAGTAAAACCCTCACGAGAAAATTGTTTGCTCTTGCATTTTTCCATTCTCCACCTGAGTCGCTTTGCCATTCTCCATCCTCCGTTTGAACCTGGGATGTCCAGGATCGACCTCTGTTTCAGTGTTTGTTCTAGGGAATCCTTACCTGAATCATTAAGTCTTTGTGTGGGATCTTTGTACACCCTCACGCATCCCTGAAACCTAAGCTGTGAGTCTATCCTGTATTGTTGGTTGGGGAAAATCGAATGTCCCATCATTGTTGAGCCTTGTTATGTTGTAGCATCTATCTGTCACCAGTTTTCGAAAGCCCATGTCTATGTTTGTAGTGGACTGTTGTGGTCACACAGTGCTTGATTATGTGTGGCTTGCAGACCATTGTATGTTCGTGTGGAGCCTCATGGTTGCCCGACTGTGTTGGAAATCGAGTTGAAGGAAACAGGTTGTCTGGCCTGTGTGTAACACTCTCTCTAGGTGATGGAGGTGGTTGTGGTAGAAGAAGTAGGTTGTCAGGCCTGTGAGAAACTCCTTCCAAGTGAGAGATTCTATTGGGAAGTGGTTTTCTCCCAGAGAGAGTCCAACACCAGCTTCAGAGCTCTGAGAATTCATGATCCGGCCTGTTGTCGAGGCCCGGAGAGGGAGGTGAAGCACCGATGGATTTTGCTTGTGAATGTGTATACTCCGGGGTGGAATAGACATGTGGGGAATGATATTATGTTAGTAGTGGGCATAAGAAGGCATCCTGGGAAGAATCCTTCTCGTTATTCTACACAGTTTTCCCTGTAACCTCAGCCTAGACTAGGATTCCTTGCCTTGGGTGGAGCTTAGTCCCAGATCAGTGGTGACCCACTACTGAACATGATGAGTAGCATGGTATAAGGCTAGGAGGTTTGTGGAAGGCCTACACGTGGTTGGTAGAATTACCACGGTTTCAAAGATAAGTATCATCTTATGCTTAATATTATGTTTTGCATGTCTGTGATGCTTATATGTATCATGTATTCTTTTGTGCATATGAATTATTGTTAATGCCAGGGATTATTTATGTTAGCAGTAATATTGTGCTTACTCTGAGTTAAATGTGTTTAATTTGATTTAGATGCATGTTATTGATTAAGTATGAGAATGATGTTGTTCCGCACAGTAGCGTTTTCCCGGCCAATGGGATGACGGTCAGGGGATGTTACAGAATGGTATCAGAGCATAGTTTCAATGCTGAGCCTGGATGGGCTGGATAAGTGGTCTTTGCACCAAGGTTTTGAGAAGGAAATTATGTCTGGAGGACTAATTTCAGACCTTAGAATGTTTCTAAGTGTCAATGGACTACTTGACCATGTTACAAAGCTCAGGAGGTGTAGCGGTATTATAAAACTGCAGTCGGTGTGGTATATGGCCACATGGAGAGAGAGAACTCCACACCAGAAGTGTTGGATCAAGTAGATGAAGGTTCAAAAGGAGGGTACCAAGTGATTGGATAGAAGTCCTTGAGAAGCAGAGTTGGACGGTCATAATTCTCTGTGGAGAACTCACGAAATCATGAGGACCATAAGATAGCCAAAAGTTGCAAGGTGGTTAGTGGATGGAGAAACTCGCCACCCTAGGATCCAAAATAAATGTGGGTCGTTGATCGTGTTTAGTTTGAACCGTTGGATAATTTCATGAATTTAGGGATTGTGAACTTGGAGCACAGGCCAAATTCTTGGTCACTCCAAGTCCCGAATCGAACGGTGGAGTGCTTCAAGGAAGAAGTGCTGAAATCCTGTGAGCCGTCAGATCCAACCACCTAGCGAGGAAGTTAGGGCTGAAGAGATTTGATAGGTGTAATCATAGGAGAGATCTAGACTGTCGGATTAGGGGAGGCTCACAGTCCTTGATCTCATACATGAATCTCCATATCAGAATTCAGGGATTGAAGCGACAAGATATTTGGAGTCACTGCATCGTGAACTCCCAGCTACCGAAAACCCAAAACCCTGAAATCATGAAACGATCTACACTGTAGATCATAGGAGAGGAACTTGACCATTGAATCAAGTAGATTAATAGACCATAATTTTAGAATTTCGGTAAACAAAAGTTCGAGATGTGTAGATGCACTAACTCTTGATGCCCGAAACTCTGAAATGAAAAGTGAAAGTAGTGGGGCCCTATGACATCGTTGGGAGTGAGGTGGACCTTCTTAAGGACACCATGTGTCACTACCTTGGTGGGTGATAGTTGTGTTGTGGGCCCAAGGTGATAGAGGTTGAAAGTTCGGGAGTCAGGAGTTGGAGAGGGAAGTGAGTGTGAGAACCTTTGGGACCAAAACCCGAAACCCCAAAAGTTCCAAAACAATATACACCATAGATCGGGAGTATAAGGATTGACCGTTAGATAAAGAAAAAGGTAAGTTGTGATTACATGATTTCGGTTGTCGAGGAAAAATAGAGTGATCTTAGGCATGGAACCCCGAAACCTCGAAACCCCGAAACGCCGAAAGGATTTGCGTCGTATATCTGAGAGAGGTATAACCATTGGATTTCACTTGGAATGGACATGGACACATGGGTGTGTACCACGTGCCAGTGGGTCGGAAATAAAAGTGGGCATGGTGGGACATGATGACATCGTTGAAGGTGACATGGACCCTCCTAAACATGCCACGTGCTACCGTGGTTGTGGGTCACAACTATGCTATGTGGGCCTAGAGGGTAAAGTAAATTGGGATTTCAGAAAGTCAGGGGTTGGAAAGGAAAGCTAGTCTGAAAGCCTCAAGGACCTAAACCCAAAGTTCTGAAGTCCCGAAATCTTTGAAGATGGAAGAACTAAAATAGATTTTAAACGTTGGATGTTGGGTAAACATAGACCTTCAATCCACCTGATTTACACGAATTCAGTAAATCGGAACTCTGGGATATAGTTGTGTGTCTTAAAATCTTTGAAGGCCGAAGGCCCGAGTAGCACCTAGTAGTCTAGCACTTGTTCACGAACCTTGGTCATGTGGGTAGGGACTAATAAAGAGGGAGATTTTACCTAAAAGTACAGAGCCGAGTAGAGCTAAGAAAATTCATGAAATTGAAACATTTTCTTAAACTAGATTGTTTATGAATGATGAAGGAATTGTCAAGAAACGAAGGCCTGGAAATTATAGTCATCTGCGCATTGTATTGCAGAAGGTTGACGAGTGCCAGAACTGATTGAATTGCCAGAAAGTGAAAAGAAATGGAAGAGACACATAATGCTTCCAGTTCAGAAAACGAAGCTCAGAAGAGAGCGTAGAACTTTTGTATGTAGAGTGTGCATATCAAGCGCAAGGAGTGCATATAGAGGGAACTTGTTTTAAGTTTGAAAGACTCCAGGAGATGAGTGTAGAGGGTTCTAGGAGGGCACCAGAAAGTATTTTAGAAAACACAAAAGGGTCGAGTCCCTTTGAGATTGAGTAAGTTAAAATGATGCAGGAGCATCCCTCACGTCAAGCGAGCCAACGCGGAATGCGAGTAGACAACTGGAAGGCGTCCAACACAAATTTTTGAATTTTCCCTTGAAGTTGATGTGCCAAATATAAATGATATCATTTAATGAAGGCACCTTGGTATAATGTAATCAGACCTCGAGCCATACGCTCTCGTATGAAGTAGATGGAGGCATTTATAGTAGTAAATGCAGGTAGATAGGATTTTATTACTAGACTAGACAGTTTTAGAAGAAAGAGGGAGAACGGATATAGACACCCTCATTGCGCATTGTAACATAGTTCAGGAAAGAATTAGAATAATTGAGAGCATAGGGGAGAAGCAGAGAACTGTAGAAGAACACCCATGTATAGATCTTGAATTAATAGAAGAAATTGATTCAGATTCATGGTTGTCGTGTTATTCTCTATGTATGTGTGTTGAATGCTATGCTCATGAGTGTTTACATCCTGTTATGCATTTGCTATTACACTGTGTGTATGATTTCATGTGTTGAGATTGAAGTCTGAGAGGAAGTGAATGAGTTTCAATTGTTTCTCTATCTGAGAAAGGATTCCTGCAAGGAGTGCATTTGAAGTCGTCCGCAAGGAGTGCGTTGACAGAAGGCTTGGATATTCTAACTCTTGTTCTCATTCACCCAGAGGTGAAATTGGGTTATACGAGCGTGCAAGGAGTGCGCAGGCTAAGGAGAGTCTCAGTCGTGAAACTGAGCAAAGTATTGAAGGATTGTTGCTGCAGGTGTGCGCAGAGTCAAAGGAACTCAACACTTGGGAGTGTTTGAGAACTGCTGCAAGGAGTGTGTACAAAGAACCTCTTTGAGGGTGAAAGGGTGAGAAATCTCAGGAGGAATAAGGATTTCAGATCTATCAAGAAGAAGCACAGCGATTCTGTGCATAGAGTGATTGAATAGGTGTTGCAAAGTTACGTATAGAAGGACCAGTTTTCATAGAGAAAATACTGGGTTCACTCGTAGAAGTTATCCAAGAGGGAGGTGGAAGGTTAGGATCTTGCAGAGGAGATTGACAAAGTCCCATCAACCGTTAGATCTTTCACAGAAGCGAGGAGTTTATGGTCATGTTGGGAGTTAAGCTCCAGGAATCGTGAGTCGTTGAATCGTGGATCAGTACCCATCAGCCGTTGGATCTAATGAAAGTTGCATGAGGGTTACCATCGGGATTCAGAGAATCGGAAACCTCGTAATTGAAGGGTTTCGACATTTAAAAAACTCGAAGCCCGGGAAGATCGGAGCCGTCCCAAATTCAGACGCGTGGCGGAGAACGAAGGCATTGGGATATTCAGCATCAGGAAATCGGAGGTCCTGAGGTCATGAGAATTAGGACATCAGAAGTCTTGAAACCCTGGGAAGATCGGGATCATCCGTTTGTGGGATGCGTGGAAGAAATCAGCATCATCGGGAAAAGTCCCGACAAGGAGTTATCCGTCAGTGCTTGAGTCATCAGGATATCGGGGATCCCGGTGACAAAGTGTTTTTGCATCATGAAGTCGCGAACCGTGAAATCCCTACGAGAAGGAAGGCGCTATAGTGGAAGCAAGTTGTCAGCCTGACGGAGAGTCGGGGTTCGGAGAATCGGGGTTCTCGAGAACAGAGAAATCTTGTAACTCGGAGTCGTGAAACGTGATATCCCGATGGGAGAGTTGTGTGGGCCACAGCAGGAGCTAGTGGAGGATAGGTGGCATAGTATCGGGGATCGGGAAAAGGCAAGTCCCGAATCCGTTGACATTAGGATTCACGATCCCATGAACTCTGAAGTCCCGATCGAAGTGACAGAATTTAATGCGCACATGTGCATCGGCGTTTCGGCACGTCGGGTAACTGGAGTCGGTAAATCATAGTGCTCGATATCGCGACTAGAAATATCCCGATAAGGAAAATCCCGACAAAGTATAAGTCCTGATAGGAAATATAAAGTCAGTGTTGATTGGCCATTGGGTCTCGGGGATTCGAGATCCCAGTGATCGACAGCAAACTTGCGAAGCCGCGAGTTCCGATTCCCCAATAAGTCAAAGAAGGGGGATCACTTGAAGAGAATTGTGGGTGCAGAATTCTCGATAGGGAATTAGAAGAGATTTTCAGTTCTTCAATCCAAGTAAGAAGAGAAGGTCATGTGAGTGGACATGCCCTGAGATGGCGCACCGGCGTCATGTGGTATCAGAGCTTGAATCTTGCTTTTATATTTTAGGCAGGAAGAGGCAGGAAGAGGAAGAGAATATTCTGATATGCGTCAAGTGGTATCAGAGCTCAGAGAAGAGCTTCTTTGCTTTCTGTAGTAGAGAGAAAGGAGAATTCACCATGCCGCCAAGGAGAAGAGGTAGACAATCACCCGATCCAGAGGAGGAAATGGAAATGTCTAGAGAAAGAGGCAGGCAAGTGCAGAATCTAGACATGGAGAGAGAAATGCGAAATCTTCGTGCCAGAATGGAGGACATGGAGATAAGAGAAAGACGCAAAGTTGATATAGGAGATATCAGTGAATCTGAGAATGAAGATGATGTTGGACATAGAGAAGAAGAAAACCCAGTGGAAGATGCAGCGAGTGAATGATTACTTAAAGCTGTTGCAAGAATGAGTACAAAGGTGAAAATGGGCGTTCCAGTTTACGAGGGAAATCTAGATGTAGAAGAGCTTCTAGATTGGATTAGAGCTCTAGACACTTACTTCAACTATGAATATATAGAAGAGGACAAGAAGGTCAGGCATGCCGTCACGAGATTAAAAGGACACGCAACCTTGTGGTGGGATGAACTACAAACTGACAGGCGTTGCAAAGGCAAGCAGAAAATTAAGAGCTGGGACAGGATGATTGCAAAGATGAAGGAAAAATTCATCCCCAGGGACTATCAAATTTCTCTGTTCAGGAGGATGCAGAACCTGAGACAGAAGCTGATGACAGTGAAAGAATATACTGAGGAATTTTACAGGTTGAATATCAGGGCAGGTCATCGCGAGAGCAATGACGAAAAAGTTGCCAAGTATATGAATGGCCTGAGATATGAGATTCAGGATGAAATAAGTATGGCAACCATCCGAATGGTGGAGGATGATTATAAAATGGCTTTGAAAGTGGAAGAGAATTTGAGCCATAAACAAGGTCAGCAAGGTCGAGGAAGGAGTCAGCCCAAAGGCAAATCGGTTTCCCAAGATAAATATCAGAAGCCCAAGGACGACTGAAAAAATCCTCAGACTAGAACTGAAAGAGGTGGAAGTTCACAGCGAGGGAAACATGCTGAGCAAAAAGAACAACATACTGAGCAGAGAGGAGGATATGCTGATAATGATAGATTTCCTCGCACCAGAAGTAGAGGAAGAGGAAGAGGTGGAGTAATTACATGCTTCACATGTGGAAAGAATGGGCACAGGTCATTCGAGTGTCCAGAGAAAAAGAAAGAAACTGGAGAGACTCACATCACCGAGGCACAGAGGCGAGATGTTGAGGCAGAATACGCTGAAGGCGAAAGATCGCTGGTGATGCAGAAGGTCCTTTTGACACCAGAAAAGGAGATGGAGAATTCATCACAGAGAAACAGTCTTTTTAGGACTGCTTGCAAGACCAGGGACAGGGTATGCAAGGTTATCGTGGACAGCGGTAGCACTGATAATCTCATTTTAACCGAGATGGTAGAGAAGCTAGAGTTGGAGACAACTGATCACCCGAGTCCATACAAAGTTTCATGGCTACAGAAGAGAGATCAAGTAAATGTCACTAAACAGTGTTTAGTTGAATTCAAAATAGGAGGGTATAATGATAAAGTACTCTGTGATGTCATTCCTATGGATGTTTGTCATCTATTGTTGGGTAGACCATGTCAATATGATAGAAATGTGATTCATGATGGGAAGATGAATACAAATACACTGGAGAAGAATGGGAGAACCCATATGTTGCATCCAATTGAGGATAAAGAGGTAAATCCGGAAGCAAGCAAAACAGTACTTCCCATGAGTGGGAAGGAACTTCTTACGAAGGTGAAGAAGAAGGAGGAACCACAATTCTTTGTGGTCAGAAAACCGAAGATTATCCTGACTAGCACAAGAGTGGACAATTTGCCAGAAGAAGTTCAAGGATTGCTGGAAGAGTTCACTGATATTGTAGTGGACGAATTACCTCGTTCGTTGCCACCGATGAGAAGTGTGATTCATCACATTGATCTCATACCAGGAGCTAGTTTACCAAACAAAGCAGCGTACAGATTGACGCCACAAGAGAACGAAGAAGTCAAAAGACAAGTCCAGGATTTGTTGGACAAAGCTTTGGTCAGGGAAAGCTTGAGTCCATGTGTTGTTCCGACAATACTCAGTCCGAAGAAAGACGGAGGCTGGAGGATGTGCACTGATTCAAGATCCATTAACAAAATAACTATCAGGTACAGATTTCCATTGCCAAGGATGGATGATTTGATGGATTTCTTAAGTGGAGCAAAATTTTTTTCGAAAATCGATTTGAAGAGTGGATATCACCAGATTCGTATGAGAGAAGGCGATGAGTGGAAGACGGCCTTAAAAACCAACGAAGGACTGTATGAATGGCTTGTCATGCTGTTTGTCTTGACGAATGCACCAAGTACCTTTATGAGGTTGATGAATGAAGTCCTAAAGGAGTTCATCAGGAAATTTGTCATCGTGTATCTAGATGACATATTGGTTTTTAGCAAGACGAAGGTTGAACACTTGAAGCATTTGGCCATTGTGATGAAGAGGTTACAACAAGAGAAGATGTTGATAAACATGAAGAAATCCTCATTTATGAAGACAGAGCTCATTTATTTGGGGTTTTTTATTTCAGCAAATGAGTTGAGGATGGATCCAGATAAGGTGGAAGTGATTAAGAATTGGCCATCACCGAGAAATATTTTTGAGGTAAGGAGTTTCCATGGATTGGATAGTTTCTACCGAAAATTCATTAGGAATTTCAGTGGAATTAGCGCAGCGATGATGGACACAGTCAAGAAAAAACATGAATCTTTTCACTGGACTGAAGAGGCTGAGAAGAGTTTCAATTTGTTGAAACAGAAGATTACGGAACAACCAATTCTGGTGTTGCTGGATTTTCAAAATACATTCCAGGTAAAATGTGATGCAAGTGGGTTTGCCATAGGAGTAGTCTTAAGTCAGGAGGATAGACCGATTGCATATTTCAGTGAAAAGCTGAATGAGGCAAAAGAAAAGTATTCCACGTATGATAAGGAATTTTATGCCATCATACAGGCATTGAAGAAATGGAGGCACTATCTGATTCCAAAGGAATTTGTTTTGTATATTGATAACCATGCATTATAATTTGTGACTCAACAGGAAAATTTGAATCAGAGGCATGTTAAATGGGTTGAATACATGCAAAATTTCACTTTTGTGATAAAACATATTTCTGGTACTGCTAACAAAGTTGTTGATTCTTTGAGCAGGAAGTGTTTGCTGTTACAGGAATTCAGAGTCAAGACGTTAGGATTTGATGATCTCAGGGATATGTATGCAGATGACCAAGATTTTAAGGAGGCGTATGAAGCAGCTGAGAATCTAGTTCTCAGAGATAGAAGCCCTTTGACAGACTATATGATCTAAGATGGATTATTGTTCAGAGGAAATCAGTTGTGTATTCCAAATTGCTCCATGAGGGAGAAATTGCTAAAGGAGAAACACAACGAAGGCTTGGCAGGGCATTTTGGTCATGACAAGACATTCGTGAAGCTGAGCGAGGCATAATTTTGGCCAGGGACGCGAGCAGAGGTCAAAAGGTTTGTAGATAGATGCAGAATTTGCCAGCATTCGAAGGGAAGGAAGCAGAATGCGGGTTATTATCAACCATTGTCCATACCTGAGAGGCCGTGGGATGAAATCAACATGGATTTCGTATTGGGATTGCCAAGGACCCAAAGAGGATTTGATTCGATATTTGTGGTAGTAGATAGATTTTCCAAAATGGAACATTTTATCCCATGTCAGAAAACCAGCGATGCAACTCACATCGCAAATCTGTTTTTCAAGGAGGTCATTCGACTTCATGGATTACCGAAAAGCATAGTTTTGGACAGAGACACGAAATTC
Source organism: Picea glauca (assembly GCA_000966675.3). Lineage (NCBI taxonomy): Eukaryota > Viridiplantae > Streptophyta > Pinopsida > Pinales > Pinaceae > Picea > Picea glauca. The sequence continues at coordinate 789,374 of JZKD02S2334068.1, forward strand.
ATAGGGAATTTTTGGAGGACATTATGGAAGAAGTTGGGGACTAACTTGATGTTTATTTCTTCTTATCATCCTCAGATAGATGGGCAAACAGAAGTCTAGGAGACTTGTTGAGAAGCTTGGTGACAGAGCACCATAGCAGTTGGGACAATATATTACCCCAGGCAGAATTTGCTTACAATGAATCTGTTAACAGGAGCACACGACAAAGTCCATTCCAGATTGTATATGGCACACAACCGAGAGGAGTTTCTGAATTGAGAGATTCGGAACAGACTGCTACTAGGAGCGCAAGTGCCGAAGAGTTTGCAGAGGCGATAAAGGAACTTCACAGTCAAGTGAAGCAGCGATTGCAGAATTCAAGCCAGGACTATAAACGCAGAGCCGATCAGCATAGAAGGCAACTTCAGTTTGAGGTTGGGGATCTAGTTCTAGCACACTTGAGGAAAGAAAGGTTCCCGAGAGGAACGTATAATAAATTGAAAATGAAGAAAATCGGACCATGCAAGGTCTTGAAGAAAATGGGACAGAATGCTTATGAGATTGAATTACCGGATGGGATCGGAATATCCCTGATATTCAATGTCTCAGATTTGTATCCATACAAAGCTGAGGAAGTAGGAACAAGTGATGAATATCCATAGGTTCAGTGGAAAAATCATATGACAGTTGCAGAGAAGCCACAGATGGAGCAGATACTGGATAAACGAGTGGGTACGAAAACCAGAAGGAAAGAATATTTTGAATATTTGGTCAAGTGGAAGGGTCATCCAGTTGAATATGCCAGCTGGGAGACTGAAGCCGAGATTCAGAAGCATGGACAGACCGTGCAGGAGCTCATGGACAGGAGCCCGTGAAAATTTTCAAGCAAGGGAGTATGATGCAGGAGCATCCCTCACGTCAAGCGAGCCAGCGCAAAATGCGAGTAGACAATTGGAAGGCATCCAACACAAATTTTTGAATTTTCCCTTGAAGTTGATGCACCAAATATAAATGAGATCATTTAATGAAGGTTCCTTGGTATAATGTAATCAGACCTCGAGCCATATTCTCTCGTCTGAAGTAGATGGAGGCATTTATAGTAGTAAATGCAGGTAGATAGGATTTTATTACTAGACTAGACAGTTCTAGAAGAAAGAGGGAGAATGGATATAGACACCCTCATTGTGCATTGTAACATAGTTCAGGAAAGAATTAGAAGAATCGAGAGCATAGGGGAGAAGCAGAGAACTGTAGAAGAACACCCATGTATAGATCTTGAATTAATAGAAGAAATTGATTCATATTCATGGTTGTCGTGTTATTCTCTGTGTATGTGTGATGAATGCTATGATCATGAGTGTTTACTTCCTGTTATGCATTTGCTATTATGTTGTGTTTATGATTTCATGTGTTGAGATTGAAGTCTGAGAGGAAGTGAATGAGTTTCAATTGTTTCTCTATCTGAGAAAGGATTCCTGCAAGGAGTGCAGTTGAAGTCATCCGCAAGGAGTGCGTTGACAGAAGGCTTGGATAGTCTAACTCTTGTTCTCATTCACCCAGAGGTGAAATTGGGTTATACGAGCATGCAAGGAGTGCACAGGCTAAGGAGATTCTCAGTCGTGAAACTGAGTGAAGTATTGAAGGACTGTTGCTGCAGGTGTGCGCAGAGTCAAAGGAACTCAACACTTGGGAGTGTTTGAGAACTGCCGCAAGGAGTGCATGAAAAGAACCTCTTTGAGGGTGAAAGGGTGAGAAATTTCAGGAGGAATAAGGCTTTCATATCCGTCGAGAATAAGCACAGCGAGTCTGTGCATAGAGTGATTGAATAGGTGTTGCAAAGTTACGTACAAAAGGACCAGTTTTCATAGAGAAAATACTGGGTTCACTCGTAGAAGTTATCCAAGAGGGAGGTGGATGGTTAGGATCTTGCAGAGGAGATTGATAAAGTCCCATCAACCGTTGGATCTGTCACAGAAGCGAGGAGTTTACGGTTGCATTGGTAGTTAATCTCCAGGAGTCGTGAGCCGTTGAATCATGGATCAGTACCCGTCAGCCATTGGATCTAGCAAAAGTTGCACGAGGGTTACCATCGGGATTCAGAGAATCGAAAACCCTGTAATCAAAGGGTTTTGACATTTAAAAAACCCGAAGCCCGGGAAGATCAGATTCGTCTGACAGTAGGACGCATGGCAGAGAACGAAGGCATCGGGATATTCAACATCGGGAAATCAGAGGTCCTGAGGTCATGAGAATCAGGACATTAGAAGTCTTGAAACCCCGGGAAGATCGGGATCGTCCGTTTGTGGGATGCGTGGAAGAAATTAGTGTCATCGGGAAAAGTCCCGACAAGGAGTTATCCGTCGGTGCTTGAGTCATCGGGATATCAGGGATCTCGGTGACAAAGTGTTTGTGCATCGTGAAGTCGCGAAACACGAAATCCCGACGAGAAGGAAGGCGCTATAGTGGAAGCCAGTTTTCAGCCTGATGGAGAGTCGGGGTTTGGAGAATCAAGGTTCTCGAGAATAGAGAAATCTTGTAACTCGGAGTCGCGAAACACGATATCCCGATGGGAGAGTCGTGTGGGACACATCAGGAGCTAGTGGAGGATAGGTGGCATAGTATCAGGGATCGGGAAAAGGCAAGTCCTGAATCCGTTGACATTAGGATTCACAATCCCGCGAACTCCGAAGTCCCGATCGAAGCGACATAAGTTAATGCGCACGTGTGCATCGACGTTTCGGCGCATCGGGTAACTGGAGTCGGTAAATCATAGTGCTCGATATCACGAGTAGAGATATCCCGATAAGGAAAATACAAACAAAGTAGAAGTCCCGACAGGAAAGATAAATTCAGTGTTGACTGGCCATCGGGTCTCGCGGATTCGAGAGCCCAGTGATCGACAGCGAACTTGCGAAGCCGTGAGTTTTGATTCCCCTATAGGTCAAAGAAGGGGGATCGCTTGAAGAGAACTGTGGGTGCATAATTCCCGATAAGGAATTAGAAGAGCTTTTCAGTTCTTCAGGCCGAGTAAGAAGAGAAGGTCCTATGAGTGGACGTGCCCCGAGGTGGCGCACCGGCATCATAAAAGCTCAGGGAGAAACAGTGCAAGTTCGCATGCAAAGAGCAAGTGTGCAGCAAGGTGAAGTTAAAATTTCATTAACCAAAGCTCGGGAGGGAAAACACCGTCAAAGCCTTTGAAATATTCAAAATCCTTCAAGTTAGGGAGGAAGTCAAGTCCATAAGAATTGATGCCAAGATATTTGGAAAGAATTCATTGAGAACCTGAACGGACAGTAGGAATCCTTGGAGGGAGAAGCGTTGATAGTCATGTGTCATTAGATCAAAAGAAACTGTGAGGAGGATTATGCTAAGAGTCATTCACCACTTGAAATCTTAGGGGAGGTATTGAACTGTCGATCTCAAGGAAGATCAAACCGTTGATTCCTTTCATCGGGAAATCAAAAAATCGAAAGTTGGAAGAACAGAGGAAGTTGTTCTCGAAAATCCTGAAACATGAAATTTCGATTCACGAGGAGAGATCTAGACCATTGAATCACAATGAGTGTCAGTCGTTGATCTGACGCACTTGAATTTCATGAAGATGGAAGTTGAAAAAGGAAAGAGAACTGTTTCTAATTTTGTGAACCGCGAAGTCCGGATTCACGAGAAAGGATACACACCATTGGATTATGAGGAGCTTTGAGTCGTTGGATCTGACTCACATGGATTTCTGAAAACTAGAGATCAGAAGAAAAGAGGGGAAACTATTTTTCGAAACCCTGAAACGCGAATTGTCGATTCGTGAGGAATTGATTTGTGGACCTTTGATTTGAGGCAAATGGGGTTCGAGAGTTTGGAACTCGGGAGAAAGGAGGAGAGATAATCCTCAAAGTTTGCAAAGGGTAAAGTCCTGTAGCACTCAAAAGTTGGGCCCCAAGTCATAGCTAGAGGTCACGCCAGTGGAAGTTAAAGGAAGAGCTAGCATGCGCTAGACTCTTGTTTCAGATTTCGGGGATAGAGAGAGTCGAGGGTGAATCATATTGAAACACTTGGTATGCGAAATCTTGAAATTCCTTGTGGATAGGTGCATGGTAATAGTCAGAGGCCAAGTAGGAGAAACTTGTGCCACCGCTAGTTCTTGCAAGTGAGTTTTCGCGAAAGGCATGTGGATTTGTTCCGTGGAGGTTCTAGTAGGGATCTGAAGAGCTGCTCCAACTCCGAGAGTTGAAGATCCATTAACTGGGAGGTCAGAAGACCCTCTTGATGTGGGGGAACTGCATCGAAAGTGCTCAGGGAAAGAATAATCATGCACAGTGATTACAGTGGAGAGCACAAGAAGATTCAGGAATTCGGGAAAAATTGTAGACTTCTGGGATCAACAAGGAAAATTTTTATAGGGAGAAAGAAGTTGCTACAATTTCTGTGGCAGCAAGTATGTTATGGCTTGATTGGGTCAGCCAAAGGAAAGAATGGTTGCATTTTTTCAAGTGTTGTTGGTGATGTTGTTGGATAAGGAAGGAAGCAACATAGATATGAATTGTTGGTTATAAGTTTGATAAAAAAAATCATGAAAGCTTCTACTGTTATCAGACTTTCAGGTAGTATAAAATTTATTAATGATAGTCATGCAAATATGAGTTTTATTACTCTTTTTTCATAATTGTTGAAAGGAAATTTAGGTAAGAATTTCCTCATCCAGAGTCATTTTATAAAATCACATGATTATATTATTGAATGCATACCACTAGATGTGGTAAAGGATGGAGGCCTGTATTAATTCAAAGATTTTTAGCTTCTGAATGCGCACACTGACATAGTAGAATGTCATGTTAATTTGGTTATGGGGTAATAACCAAAGAATAAAGATTTAAAAAAACTAGTTATAGGAATAAATTCCAGTAATCTAGTCATGTATGAGACTAGGACCTGGTTGGATATGGCAAGGTATGGATATGGAAAGGTTATGAGCCACACAGGTACTAAAAGATTCCTACTTTTAAATAAAACTTGGGCTACAACCTTTTTGCTAACAATAATGATCACCAAAGAATTGTATTCTTGGTGTAGTGTTCGGGTCGAAAAGGAAGGCAATCAATTAATTGGGAAGACAATAGGAAGTGTGTGGAGAATGTGTCAACACATTGGCCAGAATTCCAACTTATGGATGGTGAGATACATGAATGAGATAAAGAGCATTATGTAATTCAATGCAAGGTGCACTGAATAAGAATGCATTGAGAATTGCACTCATGCATAATCAGTGATAGAATTGTATACTAAATGCAATGGTTGAATATGTTTTGTAAGTACATGCATATATATTATTGCATGGAAATAATTGTACTAATGGTTGAAATGATGCTAACCCATGAAGTTGAGAACATTTAAGGAACTGTTAAACATTGCAACAGGAAAGTTACAAGCTAGGTAGTCATAGGAATAGAGACTACATAAAATTTTATGTTCAAAAAATTGAAATAATAAACTTACTATTGTTAATTATGAACATGCATATGCATAGAATGATGATTCATTCTATTTGGTCAAGTTGTAATTGTGATTGAATTGCTAGGTGCAGGCAATTCTAAGATCATTGCATAAGATGTTGTACATGTTGAGTTATGATGTACAAAAAATACTGTCATTTTGTTGGTAGTATGAAAGATGACGTCTTGTAGGAAAATGGTATGCAGTTTGGTGCCTGTGGAAAATCACAAGGATGGTTGCATTCATAATATGGAAATAGCCAAGATGAATCATAAAATAGAATGTCATGTTTTGGGGATAAAAGTTGAATTTCCTTTCGAACTAATTGGAGTTCCTAAATGAATTCTTTTATGTTCTCTCATGATAACTGCACGTGGTTGATGCAAATGAGATGATGTCGATAAAAGTTAAAATGTTGACTACAAAGAGTATCTCGTGAAGATGCTTCTTGGAAACCTTTGAGGGCAGTTGGAACTCCTCGATCCATAGTGCTCTAAAACTTTTGGTCTGGCCTGTTGTTGAAGCCCAAGGAAAGGGAGGTGTAGCACCGATGGACTGTTCTTGTGAAGGTGTATACTCCCAGGTGGGACAGGCATGTGGGGAATGAGAGATCGTTGGTTGGAGTGTTGCTGAGGTTTGAATGGTTGGAGTGTTGTTGAGGTCTGGTACCTTGGCCTAGACCATGTGGATAAGGATTGTGGACCATGGCTATCTTGGGAAGCCATTGCCCCGATGGAGTCATATCCCTACTCAGGGGTGGAAGGTCTTCTCAATCAAAAGATAAGTACAATTATCTATTTATTGTATGTTGTTTATGTTCTATACAGTTATAATGTTATTAAAATTGTTTGTATATAAATATATACACATTGCATATATGATTGCATTACCGCATCCATGATTGTACATAATGTGTCTCATATTTCATTACTTAAGAAATATATATACCTGATGCTAATCATGTAATCAATTGGAATGTGATTCAGATGGAGCAAGAAGGTGTCTTGCAAGTGCATACGGTGCGCATATTGGACCGGAAGAGCAAACAACTTTGAATCGATCCATAGGGCTTGTAAAGGCCCAGTGGACCTGGTACAGTCCTGAGGACATGACATGGGAGCATGAAGATGCTATGCAGGCAGAATACTCGCATATTTTTTGAATATTTTGGAAATATTGTTGATGTTGTGTGAAAGTTGCACTGAGGATAGTGCAAAAATAAGGGGAGGGGATTCTAATGTCCCCAAGGCCGAGCCCTATTGTAAATCATGTCTATGAAGTATAGAGCTTGCATTATGAATTGTAATTATGTTTTATAGGTTAGTGAGCCAAGGTTATATAATCTAGGGGGCTTATGTGTTATTAGGCTGGAGAGCCTAAGTGTTAAGGCCGGGAGCCTACTTTTGTATATGTAATCATGCAGAACATTAATAAAAGTATAAACACCACTGCGTGTAGACCGACCATGATGAATGAGTGATGGGAGACTAAGCTTCCACATAGTGGGTAAGGTATTGGGGGATGGAAGGTTGGAAAGAGAGGCTAAGTGTTGAGCCTAGGAGCTAAGCCTAGGGGCTTAAGTCCTTGGGAATAATATTTTAATATTATCCCAAAAAATCCATGTGAAATCTATGTTTTGTCCTAAGTTCCTGGGGAGGAACGCATGCAGCTTCATGGGTGACATGTGTCAACCTAGGCGCATGCTATTTAACGAGGAAATGAGCCGTGTTGGGGGTTTCGGTCATTCTGTCATCCTCTACCTGAGTTCACGGGGGATGCCTTTCTGAACCCATTTGGCCTCTGCATCTGCATTTTCTTACCCACGCATCATGAAGGAAAACCCTCACGGGAAAATTGTTTTCTCTTGCATTTTTGCATTCTCCACCTGAGTTGCTTTGCCATTCTCCATCCTCTGTATGAAATTAGGGTGTCCAGGATCGACCTCTATTTCGGTGTTTTTTCTAGGGAATCCTTACCTGAATCGTTAAGTCTCTGCGTGGGATCTCTGTACACCCTAATGCATCCTTGAAACTTGAGCCGTGAGTCTGTCCTATATTGTTGGCTGGGGAAAACTGAATGTCCCGTAATTGTTGAGCATTGTTATGTTGTAGCATCTGTCTGTCACCAGTTTTGGGAAGCCCATGTCTATGTTTCCAGTGGACTGTTGTGGTCATACAGTGCTTGACTGTGTGTGTATTGCGGACCATTATATGTTCGTGTGGAGCCTCATGGTTGCCCGACTGTGTTGGAAATCGAGTTGAAGGAAACAGGTTGTCTGGCCTATGTGTAACACTCTCTCCAGGTGAGGGAGGTGGTTGTGGTAGAATAAGTAGGTTGTCAGTCCTGTGAGAAACTCTTTCCAGGTGAGAGAGTCTGTTGGGAAGTGGTTTTCTCCTAGAGAGAGTCTAGCACCAGCTTCAGAGCTCTGAGAATTCTTGATCCGGCCTGTTTCCGAGGCCTAGAGAGGGAGGTGAAGCACCGATGGACTGTTCTTGTGAAGGTGTATACTCTGGGGTGGAATAGGCATGTGGGGAATGAGAGTCTATTAGTAGTGGGTGTAAGAAGGCATCCTGGGAAGAATCCTTCCGGTTGTTCTGTGTAATTTTGCCTGTAACCTCAACCTAGACTAGGATTCCTTACCTTGGGTGGAGCTTAGTCCCTACTCGGGGGTGACCCACTACTGAACATGATGAGTACTGTGGTCTAAGGCTGGGAGGTTCGTGGAAGGCCTGCACGTGGTTGGTGGAATTACCACGATTTCAAAGATAAGTATCAACTTATACTTAATATTATGTTTTGCATGCATGTGATGCTTATATGTATCATGTATTCTATTGTGCATATGAATTATTATTAATGTTAGGGATTATTTATGTTAGCAGTAATCTTGTGCTTACTCTGAGTTAAATGTGTTTAATTTGATTTAGATGCATGTTATTACTTAAGTATGAGAATGATGTTGTTCCGCACAGTATTGTTTGCCCGGCCAGTGGGATGATGGTCGAGGGATGTTAGAGGAAGGATGACATGAAAAGTCAAGGATTATAGGAAATGGTTGACACAGGCTGAAACTTCCCTTGAACAAAAGCACGACACAAAAGTGAATTGGGAAGCATGGACTCAAATGTGAACGATGACACAAGTCTATGAAACAATAGGCATCGATGAAATCTCCATAATGATTGGAAGAATAACGAGTTGAAGGAGTAAAAACTCTATGTAACTGGTTCAGTTTCCTAAAGCCATAATAAACCTAAACTATTGAGGCATAGACTCAAAAATTTGTGCTTTTCTCAAGGGTGAATCAAATACTACCAAAATGTTGAATAAAATACTCTTTCCCACCCTCTATTTTCGTTATTTTATTTTATTTTATTTTTCATATTAGAAATCCTAAAAAATGAATAAAATAATGATATAGTATAGTGGAGGAAATGAGTGTTGCACGAAATCAAACTAGTTCCAAGTGAAAGGAACATACCTATGCTCAATGCAAGGAAACACGTGCAGGATATGAACACTCGGGGGAATGTTTCCTCCAAGGATACATGTGTCAAGTCGTAAAGGGAAAGATTGCAAGGCTATCAATTAATGAGAATGCATAAGAAAGAGATTATACAACAAAAATATGAATCCAACTTTAGCCTCAAAATCGCAACTGGTAAAGATGAAACACAATAATAACTTAACACAAAAATTTGGGAGCCCCACAGGTAATAGCTAGAAAAAAAAGATTGAGAATATAAATGAGTTTTCAATGCAATGTCATGGAGGGAATAAGAATGACTCTCGGTTCTATGAAAATACCTCAACATGGGCATCGAAAGGAAAAACAAGGTTTTATCTAGAGCACCCATGGATGGTAGGCTCTACCACAAATAAGATGACACTCATATTCAATTGGAAAATTTCATGTCACAATTGAGTGGGATTAAACCTAAGGAATATGGATAAATGTCATTAAAAATGCAATATTCAAATCGGAAAATTCCCTACCCTATATGTCGGAAAGAGAAAATGTTACCCACCAAGAGTCGAGTATGGACTAGAATGATGAAACAAGGTAAAAATGACCATTGTTCCAAATCTAACCTAAAACAACTTCATCAAAACACTTCATCCATGTTTAGATATTAGTCCATTAGGCAAAAATAACCAAAAAGGGATAAAAACTATAGGAAGAGGGTAAAAATTTAGATTAAATAGTAAAAATAAAACATTTTTTACCATGTCATTTGCAAATTTTACCCAAATAGTGAATTTTGGTGGAAAAAAACATTGAATTTTATCGGAAAATCGAAGGAGTTATGAGAAATAGAATCAAACAATGCCAAGACCAGGTTAGAGCAATTCCCCTGCTCTTCAATTTCATCGAATTGTTTTCCTACTTTAGTTAGAATTCAACATTTTTATCGATTTTTTAAAATGGGGGAAGAACATACGTGACTTTATTTTGCACATGGAACATATGTACATTCCTTTCATAATAACATGGCACATATGTAAACTCTTGTTTCCACTGATAGGTGTGTACAAGGCTGAGAAAAGTGGAAAAAAAATTCTAACACTTATTGGTGATGTAAAATGATAGGATGGCCATTGTTTGGCATGAACGTGAATATGAAGACATTGAAAACCAAGTTGTGGATGATCCAAAGGCAATGGAATCCCTCCAAAATTTTGGAATGAGGGAATTATTTTAAATGGGAGGTATGAGGGATCATAAAATATTGCTACAGTTACTAACAAATTACTAGAATCCTGATGTAGATGCATTCATGTTGGATGAACAACTTCGTAAGCTAGACGTGGAGGATATCTAATTCATAACAACACTCTCCCATCGAGGAGAGGTAGTGAACTTAAAGATGAGAGATGGTAGTGGAATGACGATGAAGGAATACATAGCCACTTATTTCACCCCGGATACAATGAAAGTGGGATCAAAAGTCCCAATACGAATAATTCAAATACTAATCTTGAAGATCATCTTGTATACCATTTCTCAAATAGAAGGATCCGCATCACTTCATCAAGCCCCATTCCCATAGGTGTTCTATGGGGTAAAGTTCTTGAAACCCACAAAATTTTACTAGAGCACAATATTGTTGACGTCTATAAATATGCAACTAACAGATTGCAAGATTTGAAAAATGAGGAACTTTGGTTACGACAACATCCTCTGTAATTTATTTTTCAAGAGAGTGCCCATGATGAGTTTGAGAGTATTTTTCTATGAAAAAAGACTTCAATATCTAGCAATGATTCATTGGATATATTTGATGCAATGGCTTAGGAGAAGGTGACTTTCGAGTCCCTATGATGACGATTTATTCATATGGTGGCTGCAATAGATAATCACGCTCAAATATTATCCCTATGCAGGGTGTCGGGTTATTTATTTTCATAAATCCTTGACATTTAATATATCAATCTGAGGTTCATAGAATTCAATATGCAAGAACATGAAATGAAAGATCATATCCTATCTTAACTATCCTAAACTAATGACGACAACTATTGAAAAAACAAGCAAGTAAAGAATCAAGCAACCATTCATTTGACATAAACAATTTGATGGAAATTCCAACTTAATGAATTGGATCTTTGTTTTAAAAATTTACCATATTCATGTTGTGCTCTTATAAGTTTTGTTTGTCATTAATCAATGGAGAAAATAGGAGAATTTAAATGCAACTAAAACTACTAAATTCAAATTCAAATTCAAACCACTAAAATTAATATCTAACACTAAAGGATTAACTTGTCACTGGAATGCAAGATTACGTAGATGTTATTGGAATTATAACCACAATATTTCATTACTATGAATTTTCATGTGAAAAAAATTAGTTCTCGATTCTTCAATGGTGGTCCTTTAGTGATGCATAAAAAAATATCAGTTCATTCATATAAGAAACACAAAACAATAAGGAAACTAATTTATGAAACCAAGATTCATCATAGATATATGTCATAATTGGATTGAAGTTTACAAGAGTGATTTTGAGGCATTGATTATAGTCTTTCAAACATATTGAACACATATCCACTGGTTGAAATTTTTCAATCCAAATCTCTAGTCCAATGGGCCTCGACAAATCCATGAATGTTTGCTTCACTATACAATCTAGGCTTCCCTTGGTAGCACATAGCATAATCTTTTGTGCCACACAAATACCTGAATACTCTCTTGACAGTTCTCCAATACTATTTTCTAGGTGTCGACATGTATCTTCTTAACACTACAACTACATATCCAATGTGTGATCAAGTGTAGACCATCACATAAATTAGACTACCAACAAAACTTGCATAGGGAACACGTGTCGTATCATCTATTTCTTCTTATTTCTTTGGACATTGTTTAGAATTTAACCTTGTTCCCACATAAATTGGAACTTTATAGGTTTGCAATCCTGCATGTTGAAACACTTCAAAATTGTGTCTATATACTTTTTTTTCTGATTTATCCAGAGATTTCTAATTGCCCGGTCTCTCTTAATATCCGTTCCCAGAATGAATTTTACTACACCAAGATCCTTCATGTTGAACTTGGAGGATAGTTGCTTCTTCACATCCTTTATTGCGTCCATGTTGTTTCCGATCAACATATTGTCGACATACAATGCTACATATATGAAGTTTTGACGTAGAGCCCCTGCCCTCAAGCCGAGATCCGCTCAGGATCTTCACTACAACGATGTCGAGGGTTAATCAATCCCTTTGTTCAAGCCACAAAGGACTTCGGGTTTCACGATTTTGTGAATCCTGATGTGAGGTTATTCGACTCTCCAACCTCCAAACCCCGAAACAATCAACGAAGTCTGACTCAGAATATTCATGAAAACTCGCCACCTGTCCTCTCAACTGTCCTAGGTCTCTGATGTGGATTCCTGCCAGTTGTCACCTTTCCCGGCTTTCGGAACTTGAATCAGTATTTGACTGTCGTTCCCTTATCACTTTGAAACCCTGAATTCTGAAGTGATGCCTTCTATGGAATTAACGACTGATAGCCTTCCTTAAGATCCAACGACTCATGTTATTTCGGGCTTCCGGGTACCGAGAGTTCGAAAATATCGATCCCAAAACACTTTTCACCACAATCCTGAATCCTCGAACCCCAAAACATCGAAACGCCAAAACGCACCTTCACAGATATTTCACGTTTCACAAATTCGGGATTTCTGACGTGAAGTGTCCCGAATCATTGTCAATGGGCATGCCAAAACCCTGATCCCCGAAATGTCGAAATGCCACTTCAAGTATTTTCTGGGTTTCGCAACTCTGGGTTTTTCAATACAAAGGCTTCAGGCTCCTTGTCATCAGGACTTCCAGTATTCCGAATCCCAAATTAATGAAATCCCGAAATTCAAATCAAGTTCTATCGCAACTCACGACTTTGGGATTTCTTCTCTACTAGGCTTGACTCCTTGTCACTAGGACCCCCGAAATGCCGAACTCTGAAATTCTGAAATGAAAAAAATTCTATTCTTCATCTTTACACACGATAATCCAGTTCGCACTTCAGGAGTTTGAGTGACCAATGGCTTCATCCACTCTTTAGACTTACAACCCATGAAATGCCGAAATGAACTCAACGGTCCAACAGTCGCGATCAATGGTCCACATTGATTTATGAAACCAACATAATGGGTTTGTATGATCCTACCCACCTTGTAGCTTCTCTAGATCATATGGTCCCCGTGACTTCGAGAGTTCTCCTTGGAGAATTCTGACCGCTCATTTCCTCCTTGATAACTTATGCTAAATGAAACAAAGTTCTCCCTTCTGAACTTAGCTTCTGCGCAGTGTCTTCAATCCCCATGTTCCTTTGAGTACTTTCAAAGGGGTTGACCCTCCTGAGCTTTCACTTGCGGATTCAAGCCTTCTGAGAAAGGGCCTCTGCTCGCACTCCTTACGGCAATCCTCCAAATACTTTTGCGTATTTGATTTCTTGACTCTGTGCACCTTCTACGACAACAGTCTTTCTCTCTTCCACATTAGTTAATAACTCCTAAGGACTCATCTAGCCTGCGCACATCTTTCACGGATTTTATGATTCACTTGCACTTCTGCTGGAATGAGAACAATGGTATCCCTCCTGAGCTTCAGAGATAAACTCTAAACCTTTGTTGACGCACTCTTTGCAGACGTTTCACTGCACTCCTTGGAGGAAATTCTTTCTCAGAAAGAGAAACAATTGAAATTCATTCTCTTTCTCTCTCAGACTTCAAACATTTAACATGAAATCATACATTAAAAAAAAAATAACAATAAATGCATAAATAGAGAGAATAAACAACTGTAAGCATACCATTCACCATGTGTAAGAAAAAAACATCATAACACCATGAATTCTGATTCAAAGCTTCATATATTAATTCAAATCTCTTGTACATGGACTTCTTCTCTATAGCTCTCTGCTACAACTCTCTCTTCTTCTCTATGCTAATGTGTTAATGATCTAATGATACAAAAATGAGAGTGTATATATCCTTTTTCCCTCCTACTCTCTAAACTGTCTAATCTATAATTTAAATCTACCTACTTTCATGAATTGGGCTTAAATTCCTTTTATATCGACAGATGAGAGCAAATCGCTCATGATCTATTTACATCCTCCAAGATATAAATCCAAAGTATGCCTTCTAGCTATTAGATTAATATTTCAAAAACATTCCAAAATGCAAAAAATGTGTGTTGCGCTTTCCAGCTGTCTTTCGCCTCCACGCTCGCTTGATTTCTTACGATGCTCCTGCTTCATACTCCCTCACTTGAAAATTTTCATGAACTCCTATTCATGAGCTCTTGCATGGTCTATCCATGCTTCTAAATTTCTTCTTCATTTTCCCAGTTGGCATATTCAACTGGGTGTCCCTTCCACTTGACCAAGTATTCAAAATACTCTTTCCTCCTGGTATTTTTGCTGACTCTCTTGTCAATTGTGCTTTCTATCTGCGGCTTTTCAGCTACAGACATTTGCTTTTTCCATTGACCCTCTATCTGTTCATCCTCTACCCTTGCTTCTTCATCTTTGTAAGGGTACAAATATGAGATGTTGAATATCGGTGGAATTCCAATCCCATCGGGTAATTCAATCTCATATGTGTTTGCCCCCAATTTAATCAAGACTTTGCATGGTCCAATATTTTTCATCTTCAACTTATTATATGTCCCCCTTGGGAACCTTTCCTTCCTTAGATGTGCAAGAATCAGATCACCAAGTTCAAATTGAAGTTCTCACCTGTGTTGATCTTCTCTACACTTATATTCTTGACTCAAACTCTGCAATCATTCCTTAATTCAGCTGTGAAGCTCCTTCATCGCTTCTGCAAAATCTTCTGCTCTAGCACTTCTAAATTCAACTTGTTCATAATATTTCAATTTAGAAACTCCCCTTGGCTGCATTCCATATACAATTTGAAATGGACTCTTCCTTGCGCTTCTGTTGAATGATTCATTGTAAGCAAATTCCACCTATGGAAGAATGTGACCCCACTGAATGTGGTGTTCAATCACTAGGCTCCTCAACAAATTTCCCAAGATTCTGTTCACAACTTCTATCTGCCCATCCATCTGAGGATGATACGATGAGATAAAAGACAAACTTGTCCCTAGATTCTTCCATAAATTCCTCCAGAAATGTCCCACGAACTTGGTATCCTGATCTGAAACTATACTTCTTGGCAAACCGTGAAGTCTGACGACTTCTTTGAAAAACAGGTTCACAATATGAGTTGCATCGCTGGTTTTTTGGCATGGTATGAAATGTGCCATTTTGGAAAATCCTTCTACCACCAAAAATATTGAATCAACTCCTCTTTGTGTCCTTGGCAGTCCCAATATGAATCCATGCTCACTGCATCCCACGACCTCTCTGGTATGGGTAATGGTTGGTATAAACCTGTGTTTTTCCTTTTTCCTTTTGTGTGCTGACAAATCTTACATCTGTTCACAAATTTCTTAACATTTATCCTCATCCCTGGCCAAAAGTATGAGCCATTTAACTTTGAGAACGTCTTATCATGACCGAAGTGTCCGACCAATCCTCCACTATGTTTTTCCTTCAATAGGTTCTCCCTCATGGAGCATTTTGGAATACATAACTGATTACCCCTGAATAATAATCCATCCTGGATCATATATTCGATCCACTGGCTTCTGTCCCTGAGAATTGGATTCTCAGATGCTTCATATGTTTCCTTAAAATTTGGTTCATCCTTATACATTTCTTTGAGGTTACCAAAACCCAAAGTTTTGACTCTAAATTCCTGCATAAGCAAACATTTCCTGCTCAAAGCATCAACAACTTTGTTAGCGGTTCCATAAATATGCTTAGTTACAAAAGTAAAATTCTGCAAGAATTCAACCCATTTAACATGATTTTGGTTCATCTTCTCCTGTTGAGTCACAAATTGCAAAGCATGATTATTGTTGTACAAAACAAACTCTTTAGGAACCAAATAATGTCTCCACTTCTTCAATGCTTGTATGACAACATATAATTCCTTGTCATATGTGGAGTACTTAACCTTCACTTCATTCAGTTTCTCATTGAAGTATGTGATCGGTCTGTCATATTGGCTCAAGACCGCTCCAATTGCAAACCCACTTGCATCACACTTGGCCTGGAACGTCTTGCTGAAATCTAGAAAAACCAAAATCGGTTGCTCAATGATCTTCTTCTTCAGCAGATTGAAACTCTTCTTTGCTTCCTCTGTCCAATGAAAAGATTTGTGTCTTTTCTTCACTGTTTCCATCATCGGTGCGCTAATCCCACTAAATTTTTGAATGAATTTCCTGTAGAAACTAGCTAAACCATGGAAGCTTCGAACTTCAAACACACTTTTCGGTGATGGCCAATTCTTAATTGCATTCACATTTTCTGGGTCCATCTTCAACTCATTTGCAGAGATAACAAAACCCAAATAAATGAGTTTTGTCCTCATAAATGTTGATTTATTCATATTTATCATCAATTTCTCTTGCTACAATCTCCTCATCACTATAGCTAAATGCTTCAAGTGATCTGCTTCTGTTTTGTTGAAAATCAATATATCATCAAGATATACAATAACGCATTTTCCTATGAAATCCTTCAGGACTTCATTCATCAATCTCATGAAAGTGCTGGGTGCATTTGTTAAGACAAATGACATAACAAGACATTCATACAACCCTTCATTCATCTTGAATGTTGTCTTCCATTCATCACCTTCTCTCATACGAATCTGATGATATCCGCTTTTTAAATAAATCTGTTGATCGCCCTCGAGTCTGTACACATTCTCTAGCCTCCATATTTCTTTGGGCTGAGCACTGTTGGAACAACGCATGGGCTCAGGCTCTCTCTAATCAATCCTTTGTCCATTAAGTCTTGGACTTGTCTCTTGACTTCTTCATTTTCTTGCGGCGTCAACCTGTACACTGCTTTGTTTGGTAAACTGGATCTAGGTATAAGATCAGTGTGATGACTTATACTCATGATCGGTGGCAACAAACAAGGTAGTTCGTCCACTACTATATCTGCAAACTCTTCCAGCAACTTCTGGATTTCCTCCGGTAAATCATCTACTCTTGTACTGGTCAAAACAATTCTAGGCTTCCTGACCACAATAAATTGTGTGTCTTCCTTCTTCTTAACCTCTGTAAGAAGTTCCTTCCCACTCATGAGAAGTACAGTGTTGCTTACCTCTGGTTTTACTTCTTTATCCTTAATCAGCAACAACATGTGAGTCCTTCCATTCTTATCCAAGGTGTATGTGTTCTTTCTCCCATCATGAACCACATTCCTGTCATATTTCCATGGTCTACCCAACAATAGATGACAAACATTCATGGGAATGGCATCACATAATATTTCATCCTTATATCCCCCTATTTTAAATTCAACTAAACATTGTTTAGTGACATTTACCTGATGTCTTTTTTGTAGCCATGAAACTTTGTATGGGCTTGGATGTATGATAGTCTCCAGCTCCATCTTTTCTACCATCTCTGTAGAAACGAGATTGTCTATGCTACCATTGTCCATGATAACTTTGCATACCCTGTCTTTGCTTTTGCAAGTAGTCTGAAACAAAATGTTCCTTTGGGCTAGGTTCTCTACCTCCTTCTCTGGCGTTAAGAGAAATTTTCTCATCATCAAGGATCTTCCACCCTCAGCATCTTCTGCCTCAACATTCTGTCCTTGTGCTTCGGCAATGTGAGTTTCACCACCTTCTTTCTTCCTATCCGGACACTCATAATATTTATGTCCATTTTTCCCATAAACAAAACATTTCACTTCACCTCCTCGACCTCTTCCTCTTCCTCTTCCTCTGGTATGAGGAAAAGTATTCCTATCAGCATACTGCCCTCTCTGTGAACTTCCCCCTCTCTCAGTTTGAGTTTGAGGTTTCTTCCCCTCTTCTTTAGATTTCTAAGTTCTATCTTGAGAAATTGTTTTACCTCTGGCTTGACTTCTGCCTTGACCTCTTTGACCTTGCTTTCGGCTCAACTTCTCTTCAGCTTTCAGAGCCATCTGATAAGCATCTTGTACATTTTGAAGGGTCATCATGCTCATCTCGTCCTAAATGTCATATCACAGACCATTCATGTACTTGGCAACCTTTTCATCATCACTTTCCCGATGACCTGCTCTGATGTTTATCTTGTAGAAATATTCAGTGTATTCTTTCACTGACATCAGTTTCTGTCTCAAATTTTGCATTCTCCAAAACAGAGTAATCTGATAATCCTTAGGTATGAATTTGGCTTTCATCTTTGCAACCATTCTATCCCAACTCTTGATTTTTTGCTTGCCTTTGTAGCATCTGTCAGCTTGCAGTTCATCCCACCATAATGTTGCATGTCCTTTAAGTCTTGTGACATAGTTCTTGACCTTCTTGTATTCCTCGACATCCTCATAGTCGAAGTACGTATCCAGAGCCCTATTCCAGTCTAGAATCTCTTTCCCTGGAACCTATCCTTGCAACAGCCCTGAATAGGCATTCATCCATAGCATCTTTGACTGCAACTTCTTCTCCTTCATGTCCATCTTCATTTTCACTGTCAGCCTCACTGATGTCCCCAACGTCGATTGTGCGCCTCTGTGTTGTCTCCATGGCATCAAGTCTGGCACGTAATTTGCGCATTTCCCTTTCCACTGCTAGATTAGGCATTCGTCCATCTCTTCTTCTTGACGGCATGGCTGGAAATGTTCATCCTTTCCCTTGCTACAGAAAGAAAAGAAAATGTTTTGGGCTCTGATACCACAACTGACACAAACCCCCTACCCTTGGGCCGAGATCCACTCAGGATATTCACTACAACCACGTTGAAGGTTAATCAATCCCTTTGTTCAAGCCACAGAGGACTTTGGGTTTCATGATTTCACGAATCCTGACGTGAGGTTTTCTGACTCTCCAACCTCCGAACCCCGAAACAGTCAACGGAGTCTGACTCTGACTATTGAAGAAAACTCACCACCTATCCTCTCAACTTTCCTTGGTCTCTGATGTGGATTCCTACCACTTGTCACCTTTCCTGGCTTTCGGAACTTGAATCATTCTTTGACTTTCGTTCCCTTATCACTTCAAAACCCCTAATTCCGAAGTGATGCCTTCTATGGAATCAACGACTGATAGCCTTCCTTAAGATCCAATGACTCACGTTATTTCAGGCTTCCGGGTACCGAGAGTTTGAAACTCTCGATCCCAAAACACTTGTCACCACAATCCTGAATCCCTGAACCCCAAAACACCGAAATGCCGAAACATGACTTCGCAGATATTTCACGTTTCGCAAATTCGGGATTTTTGACGTGAAGTGTCCCGAATCCTTTTCAATGGCCATGCCGAAACCCCGATCCCGAAAATGTCGAAATGCCACTTCAAGGATTTTATGAGTTTCACAACTCTGGGTTTTTCAATACAAAGGCTCTGGGGTCCTTGTCATCAGGACTTCTGGTATTCTGAATCCCGAATTACTGAAATCCCAAAATTCACATCAAGTTCTGTCGCAACTCACAACTTCGAGATTTCTACTCTACTAGGCCTGACTCCTTGTCATCAGGACCCCCGAAATGCAGAACTCTGAAATTTTGAAATGTTGAAAATTCTGCTCCTCACCTTTACACATGACAACCTAGTTCATGCTTTGGGAGTTCGAGCGACCAGGGGCTTCGTCCACACTTCGAACTTACAACCCTTGAAATGTCGAAATGAACTCGACGGTCCAACAGTCGCGATCAATGGTCCACATTGATTTCTGAAACCAACATAATGGGTTCGTCTGATCCTACCCACCTTGTAGCTTCTCTGGATCCTATGGTCCTGGTGACTTCGGGAGTTCTCCTCAGAGAATTATGACCACTCGTTTCCTCCTTGATAACTTATGCTAAATGAAACAAAGTTCTCCCTTATGAACTTAGCTTCTGTGTGACGTCTTCAATCCCCGTCTTCCTTTGATTACTTTCAAAGGGGATGACACTCTTGATCTTTCACTTATGAATTCAAGCCTTCTGAGAAAGGGCCTCTGCTCGCACTCCTTGCAGAAATCCTCCAAATACTTCTGTGTATTTGATTTCTCGACTCTGTGCACCTTCTGCGACAACAGTCTTTCTCTCTTCCACCTTAGTTAATAACTCCTAAGGACTTAGCTAGCTTGCGCACGTCTTGCACGACTTTTGTGCTTCACTTACACTTCTGTTGGAATGAGAACAACGGTATACCTCCTGAGCTTTAGAGATAAACTATGAACCTTTGTCGATGCACTCTTTGCAGACGTTTCACTGCACTCCTTGTAGGAAATTCTTTCTCAAGAAGAGAAATAATTGAAACTCATTCTCTTTCTCTCTCAGACTTCAAACATTTAACGTGAAATCATACATTCAACATAGAATAAAAACAAAGGCATAAACAAAGAGAATAAACAATTGTAAGCATACCATTCACCATGTGTAAACATAAAACATCATAACACCATGAATTCTAATTCAAAGATTCATATATTAATTCAAAGCTCCTGTACATGGGATTTTTCTCTACATCTCTCTGCTACAACTCTCTCTTCTTCTCTATGCTAATGTGTTAATGATCTAATGATACAAAGATGAGGGTGCCTATATCTGTTTTCCCTCCTACTCTCTAAACTGTCTAATCTATAATTTAAATCTACCTACTTTCATTAACTGGTCTTAAATGCCTTTTATATCGACAGATGAGAGCAAATCACTCATGATCTATTTACATCCTCCAAGATATAAATGCAAAGTACACCTTCTAGCTATTACATTAATATTTCAAAAACATTCCAAAACGCGAAAAATGCGTGTTGCGCTTTCTGGTTGTCTTTCGCCTCCACGCTCGCTTGACTTCTTATGATGCTCCTGCATCAATTTCCAAACTTCTTCCTTGGAATATACAAAATGACCAACTTTTCTTCTCATAAATTCCAAACTAAGGATGTATGTGTCAAACTTTTGATACCACATCCTTGGTAATTGTTTTAGACAATAAAGGGTTTTTTTAAACTTGCACACCAATTCTTTATTTCCCTTTACTACAAATCCTTCCAGGTCCCCATGTAGGAACAATGTCTTCACATCCATTTTATCTATATTGAGATCAATTGTTGCATCCAATGACATTAATACTCTAATGGAAATTAATTTTGCAACAAGGGAGAAAACCTCACCAAAGTAGATTCATTCAACTTGGGAATATCCTTTCTCTACTAGTCGAGATTTGCATTTCTCAACTTGACTTACAACATTCATCATTTTCTTGAATACCCTCTTGCTACTAAAGGGATTTATTCCACCAGATAATTCAACTGAATCCCATGTTTCATTATTGTACAAGGATTCCATCTCTTCAATCATGGAATCCTTCCAGAGTCTATTCTCTGTTGATCGACTTCGGCTCCTCGTCAGTGGAAGTTAACATAAATGTGGAACAAAAGTCAATAAAAATGTGCCTTTTGATTAGTTTTATTACTTGTTCATACCTCCTTATAACTGGAGTTGGTTTCTCCACTTAATATGATTTTGTTGACTCATATGAATCATATTCTTCGTTTCTTAGTTCAAACCTCACCTTCTCTATATTTTTCTCTATTTTAATGACTTCATATTCAAACTTCCCTCTGACTTCTCTGAAGACCACATCTCAATTGTACATTGTTATCCTTGATACATGATCCCATAGCTTATATCCTTTCATTCCTTCTTTGTATCCATTAAAGGTACACTTGACTGCCTTGTTGTCCAAATCACTCTTCGTTTCATTGGGAACATGCATAAATGCATCACAACCAAATACTTTGAGATGTGAAAGTGAAGGATTATTTCGATACCATACCTCATGCAGATTTGATTCAAATAGAGTTGATGAAGGAAACATATTCACCAAATATTTTGTAGTGTCGACTGCCTCTGCCCAGAATTTTTGTGCCAACCCAATGCCACTTAGCATGCTCCTTGCCTTGTCCATCAATGTTCTATTCATTATTTTGGAAACTCGATTTTGTTGTGTGGTATATGGTGTGGTATTTAGGCATGCATTCCAAACTTCTTACATAACTTCTCAAAATCATTTCCACAAAATTCACCACATTGTTAGTTCTTAGCACCTTGATCTTCTTATCTTTCTGGTTTTCCACAAAATATTTAAACTCTTTGAATTTCTCAAAAACCTTTTATTTCTTCCTCAATAAATATATCCATGTCTTCCTAGAAAAATCATCTATGAAGGAGACATAATATAGGGATCCACATAATAAAAGGACCGTTACATGCCCAAATGCATCATTATGAACCAATTATAGAATCCCCTTTTCCTTTATCTCTTTAGACGAGAACCTCATCCGATTTTTTTTTCGATTTATGCAATGTTCAAAAAAATCAACTTCTAAATTACATTCAAGGAAACCTTCGACCATACCCTTTTTATGCATAGCTAGAAGTTATTTTTCTCCATTGTTTCCCATCCTCTTGTGCCATAGAATGGTTGTTGAAATTACTAAGACAACTAAGAGGGGGGGTGAATTAGTTGTTACTGTGCTTAAACAATGTTAATTCAATTAAACCATTTTTAATCTTTCTCCAAGTGACCATCAATATTATACTACATATGGACAACATAAATAATGAGCATCACTCACA
>JZKD02S2334068.1:832429-849298 GCA_000966675.3 Picea glauca
GGTTCCCATACCCTCGACTCCTATTTATACTAAAAAGAAGCATCTAGAGGAAGATCTTTCTAGAAGCGGAAGCTTCTATTAGGTCTTCTTACATCCGCCTTATTCTATTTTATTGGAAGGTCTTATTAATATTGACCTTTATTACATCCGAATACATTGATCTACCTAAGTGCGGGTTAGGACCTTAACAGAGATTTTTGACCAGATGCACTGGAGCCCTAGAAGGATATGGAAAACATGAGGGACTGCATGACAGAGAAGGGGGTCCATTCTCTTGGGTTGCACAGGATGGGTAAAAGAGAGCTGGTGTACTTTGGATTACTGTCAGTGATGAAAATACTATGAGATATTGAGTGTTGATTGGTTTAGGGGAGCCATTTCTATATGGCTATAATAAATTATTGATTATTCTAGGAGGGAATGGATGCACGTGTGCATGAGATTGATGGAAATTCAGAAAGAACTATCCACAACAGAGAATCCTTGGAGTTTCCAGTAGGGATATTTCCTGACCAATAGCACTGGAGCCCTGGAGAGAAATGGAATAGCCTCAGGGATTGCATGGAAGACAAATGTGTTCATTTCTTTGGGTTGTGCAGGTTGAGGGGGAAAGAGAGATGGAAATTCAGATTTGTTGTGTGGTTGGGAAACCTGAGAGCTACTTATCCAACTGTTGTGTGTTTCATATTTGGCCTAGGACCTGTCCTTTTGGATTCATAACATTGTCTCGGGGGTGACTTGCTATTGAGAGTAAAAGAAAACTAGTGTCTGTGGTTGGGAGGAACATTCTTGGTATGCAGCCAGTTGGTGAATGTTTACTTGCAAACATAAGTGATCTCTGTGTTTTCTATATAATGTATATTCCGCTGTGTATTTAACTATCTATGAGATATGTATTTATAATGTTCCTATATACTAGTTATTTGTTGTGCATGGAACCAGGGATGATTTTAGGGGCTAAAGTTCGCTCATGGGCTAATTTTTCATGGTTTTTCCAAAAATGAGATTCGCTATTTTATAAATGATTCCCCCAAATTCTATAGGATAAAATTATTTTACCTTAAAAATCGCCAAAATTTTATAAAAACTATATAAAATCCTTAGAAATTTGAATATTTTTACAAAAATATTGCCAATTATTTATAGTTGGCATATGAAGGATGAGTAAGATTCGTCAAGGTTTCTACATTTGAAAATAAATTTCCATCCTTAAAATCATCCATGCATGGAACGTTGTCTATTTCTTTATGTTGTAGCATGGATCTCAATTTATGCGTGAGGGTATTTCATGCTTTTGATTTTGGATAAAGATTTGTTCATAAGTGAGTTTTTGGAGTAGCATGGTCATCCTATGGGTGGATGGGTACATTACAGATTGGTATCGTGCCTAGCTTGTGTGTGGTTGGGTACGTTACACGCATGCACCTTGCTAGTTAGAAACCCACATACATCTTAATTTGGCTCAAAAAAATAATAAATCCTAAAATTTTGGTTGGATTTGACAGGTTCCACGGCTTTCTCACCTCCTATATCCCATCCATAACTACTCCAACTATAAAATAGGAGTATAAATTAGTTCCTTTGGATGGAGGAAAAACATAACATAGAAATGCATCTTTATGTTGTTAATTTTAATTCAGTCCTGCAAGTCCCCTTTTCCCCTTGCATTTGAGATTGTCCCTTCCATCTGAAAACCCTTGTTTTTAGAAGTTTTGTTCTCCCTATATTGTCAAGAGGAAATCCTTTGCGTTCCTTGGACCTGTTTGAGAACAAAATATTGGAGGTATTGTTGATCATATTTAGCCTTTGGTGGAGGAACTTGGAGCCCAATTTCAGGACTGTGCCGCAACGGTTATAGGTTGTAACCAAATTTTTATGCTATTCATAATAAAATGTTTCTCATTCTCATCTAATTTCATATATTGGTTCATGTTTTTAGTATATTTTCTATATCCTGATTTGAATCTATTATGAAAATTGTAATGTTCATGCTTTAGTTGATTATCAGATAACTACCCATTTTCATTTGCTCATCTATTTGTGTACATGAGACTTCAAAGGATTATTGAAAAAGAGTGTTGGAGCTAAATTCGTCATGTGGGATCGACATCAAATTTCAAAATCCATGTTTGTTTTATTCTCTCTCCCTTGAAAGTTAGTTATTGCAAAGTAGTTATTTTAAATTTACTTCTTGATTTGAGTCTGAGAGTGGTCTTTTAGGGTATCACTCTTAAGTTTCCCAACAATGAATTCAATCATTGGTTTATGAAGTGGTCATGCCAATGAAATCTTCGACTGATCCCACTCTTCTTTGGGGAGTGATGTGTCTCTTGACCATGTTTCATTGCATCCTATTCAACCAATGGTTGAGGAACTGGTCATGTCGATGCAATCTTCGATTGATCCTACTCGACTCTTGGAGATTGACGAGTCTACCAGAGTGGTCTCATTGATGCAATCTTCAAATGATCTCATTCTTCTTTTGGGGAGTGATGCATATTTTTACTATGTATTTAACATTTCCAGTTCAATACCTTCTGAAAAAGGAGGAAATCCACTCTTATTGAGTACGCTCCCTCCAAGTCCTCAGATGGGTTCCTTTGATTGGAATGGTCTTGTTGATTCTTGTCTTCCTTCCTCTGAACCTTTCTAAATAAGGTTTAAATTTAATTCAATGAGAATTTACCAATGTATTGTAGATGAAGGATCCTATCCAAGTATTGTATACTCCTTGGATTGGAAATATTTGGGTTCTCCTAAGATTCTGTCAGCTACCAGTGAGTTGCTAACTTTCGACAGAAGACCTAGTGAATGTTTGGGGATTCTTCCTCAGTTAACTATTACGTTCGGTGGGAATATTTCCCTAGTCGATTTGTTGTTGGTGTCAAGCCCTTTACACTTCAATATGATTATTGGGCATGATTATGTGTATTCTATGAATGTTGTGGTGTCTACGCTCTTTCATTTGATGAATTTCCCTCACAATGGAAGTATTATAACTATTGATCATATTTCATTTGATAATCACCATCCTAGTTCAAATTTATCTCGATTTTACCCTTTCTATGTTCCTATTTTTTGAGAAGAATCAACCACACCATGGGTGAATTATGTGGCATCTTATCCTTGGTGTTCAATTTCTCCTGAGAAAATATATTTACAGTCATGTTTTCCTTCTTGAGACAAGGTCTTGGAAATTGATCACGTGGTTTATACAATGGGGCAAGGTGAGCTCTTTATTTCCCTTTTTTTCCCAAGTGATCTGGATTTTCCTCTTGAGTCTAATCTTAATGTTTGTAAGACCTAGATCCCTGGTATTTATGTGCTATCAATCCCTAGTTTCATGGATTTTGAGTTTCCTTCAAATGAGGCCTTCTTCCTGAACTAGAAATTTTACAGGTTGGTTACCAAAAAAAAACCTTGGCTCGAGCCTAACAATGGGTTCTACCTGGAGCACTACTATGCATAAGTCGTAAGGTTGTGTGTTTCTCTGTACATATTGTACTTTTAGGGTTTCTTGTTTTCGAGTTTTGTATCCCATAATACTGGACTTATTAACTTTTGGTGAGATTTTTTGTCTTATATATAGGACTTTGAAGACATTTTTGTTTGGTATCTTTCATTCCATGTCGATCTGTTCTAACAGGTAGTGATCTCAAAACTAACATATATATTATATTTTCCCCTTCATGCATTTTTTGATTATCTGTTTCTTGTTTCATTTTTCCTTAGGATTGACCCCGCTGATTTGCAACAAGAAACCTTCTTTGTTGTTTAGAAGTGTTGTATTTCACGTGGTAGAGACTACCATTCATGGGATCCCTAGTTAGAACCTTGTTTGTAGTTAGGAGTTGATGATGTAATACTTTTATAGGCTTGAGAGCACTATTTAGTCTTGCCATGACTTTGAATTGAAGCCTCATATATTCATCTCATTCTTATTTTGAATAATACCCTATGGGGCTCCCTCATTTATGTGTTGAGTTGTAATGCTGCATTGCATTTTGATGATTGTTCTTTTGAGCCTAATTTCGACTTCAACTTGTTGTTGTTTATCCTTTTATGCATTCTCATCATTTTCTAGACATGTGATATTTTTATTTTATGACTTGACACCTTTATACATGGAGGAAAAATTCACTCAAGTGTCCATATCTTAAACATGCTTATGCTATAACCCCAAATTGCACCAGACATGCATACCTGGCATCAGGCCATCTAACTTGCTATCTTTTCCAAGCCATCACTGAACAAGCTCCTCTAAAAATCATTGTTTTGAAGGTATACACACCCTTCACCATTACTACCCACGTACACATGCCTGCTGCCCCACTACAACCCATGTACACTCATAGAATATCGAAAAAAATGAAAATTCTATAAGATACTGGTTTCCGGGTCGTTACTTAACCGTTTGACCGCCCATAGCCAGTTACCCCAACCATTACTATTTATTTTTCTCTATAAGAGAAGGGGTTGGGATCCCATTTCAAAAATAAGCACGAGAGCATAGAAACTCTGCCCATTTCTGTATTCCCCCTTTGCCCCAATATTCGACAACCACATTGTGAGTTTGAGACAAAATTCCCTTTTTCTTCATTGCAAGCCCTTTCCATTCCCCTAGAGAGAACTGAAGAGGAGAAGGAGATGTGGAAGCAGTTGGTGCATTGTGAAGAGGAGCCCAAGACCCAGTTCGAGGAGCAGTGTCGGTCTCCTATTGTAAGTGACTTTTGTGAGATTAATATAAAGAAGTACTTTTCCCATCCCGCCAAATGACATCTTAAACTTATATGATTTGTTTACATTTCTTGTTTATGATGTCTAACCCACTAATCCATATGTAGAATGCATGCTTGTAGTTTCTTGTTTGTCTTTTAGTGAATGCAGGTCAACCTTGGGAGGAGACTTGCAGTAAGGAAACAACTAAGCGCAAAGGGATCGACACCAGACACAGAGTTTAAGGTATGCCTACCGGATCCATATACCTTGTCTTTTATGTATGACTGTGGTTTAATTTCAGGATAGTTGATAAAAAGTAGGAACTTTAAATGATTATCTATGCCTACATTTTAGAACCCTGGTGTAGTCCGTAGAATGGTTTTCCCACACAAGAAGAATTGGCGACCATACTGGGGATGCCTCTAGGGTATTTGGGGATATTTCTTTTGGGTGATTTGAATCAGTTTATTCACTGTTTTCTGAGTTTCTGTAAGCTTCTATGTCTTTAAGGGATTCTGGTCTTCCATACCAGTACTCCCTGCATGTGTTGGACTATTGGTTTTCATTTCTTTTTTAGGAGTTACATAGGTGTACACAACCTACAGTGGGCCTGAATGCATGCATACGTGCCCTGCCCTTGAATAGCCCGCATACATATGCTGGCTGATGAAGTGTCACTAGCGTGCCTGTGTTGAGATTTTGTTTTTAGAAGAGGTAGTCATCCTCTTCCCTGTCAGAAGTCACACTTCTCAGTGGTTTTCTTGACCTATCCCTGGTCTCTGTTATAGAAGTCTGTAGCCTAGGTCTGACCTCAGCATAGCTTTCTTTTCATCAAAATATTTCTTGTGTTTTCTTTGATAGGATTTTTAAACAAGTTTGTGAGTCTGCTTTGATCTGCCTGTTTGGTATTTTCAGTGACTCCCTACAATCTGTGATTGTGCCTAATTTCATTTCTTGGTCTTGACTTGTCATCATTTTTCCTTTTTTTTCTTTGGAACAAAAGAAAAGAATTCATTTTCAAATTTCTTGTTTTGAAGCATAAAACAATAAAAAAATCTTTCATTTCTTTGTTTGGTAAAGTAGTTTAGGTTAGTTGTTTCATTTACCAAGGAAAAATAATTTTTTCTTAATTTATTTACTTGAATGCTTAGGACATTAAGTAGCTTGTAGTCAAGCGAAATCTTGTTTTGAGTTTTTCTTTTCAAATATCTGAGAGAAGTAGTTACGAAAAGTTTGGTTAAAGAGTTTGAACTGGAAAATATTTATTTGTGAAGAATGAAGTAGTTTGTTTTCAGTTTCATCTGATGCTATCCTCTTTCGTCTCCTAAGAACATCATTGGTTTCATTTATGTTCCTTTTGAATTAATACAACCACTAAAATTAACGCTTAATTAAAATTTACTAGACTTTGTGTTTGTAGGGTCCATTAATTTAGTCTAGGCTAGAGCCTTGATTTAGGATTGGAGAGGAAACTCTTCAAGGCTACAAAAACAAATATAAGAATCTAAGATAGGGAGTGCTTGAAAGTCCAGTAACTGTGAAATTTATCCAGGGCCCCCCTATAACACAGGGGATAAACACGAGTTTGTGTAAGGAAAGGTAGCAGAGATAACCCCTCCAAAGCTAGACCAAGTGTAGTGGGGAATGCATATAGAGGGCTTATCTTGGGATTCCGTTGATAGCATTTTCCACAGAGCTTCATGGGTCTTGAATCCATTCAAGGTCCTCACTCATCTTCCACAACAATTGATTTCAATGCCTTTGATAGGTTTTGGGCTTGATACCCTTCTCATTGCGGTCCACTTGATTGTCGACTATACCCACCTGGTGACTATTCGCACACTGGCAACCTAGTTGCATTTATCTTAGTGACCTATAGAGGTGATTACGGGGGTATATCAAGGTACCTAGGGTAGACATCGGGCCATTCTTTGTAGAGTATACCTGGAGGGTGCTTCCATATTCAATTTTCACTTGCACCGGTAAGTTGCTCTAGTGTTGGATGTTGTAATTGTTCTTCAAACTAGCTAGTGATCTTCTTGTCTTATCTCATAGGAATGTTTTCTAGTGTGTACTGGTTTTTAAAATGATTATAGAAAGCCCTAGTGTGTCATTGATATTCTCACACAGTGGAGGATCAGAAGCTTCGTCGATCATGAAGGCTTTTCAGCCTGCCGCCAGTTGATCTCGAACCACCCCCACCACTGCTAAGGAGAAAACTAGACCAACAAGGGTCTTTTGAGGTGACTGGGTACCAGGAAAATGTGCTTGACTCATCTCCGAGAGGAGAGAATTTGATTCCGGAGTAACCAAGCATTTATGACCTCGGAGCAGAATCTCTCAGTCCGTATAACCCTCCAATCACTAATCTATTGACACCCATCATCGTACAATTTTGACCTTACAAGCATCAGATAGTGTCACAAGCAACGATGGAAACAAATGCTGCTACTTCTTCAGGGAATACTCATATTTCCTCTACGACTGTCACTACAGGGGGTGTTCTACCTCCTAACCAACCATCATCGGTTCAGGCCACTATGGTCTCGACTGCCTCTACCTCAGGCAATGGTATGATTCCATCTATGGCGGCGATCACTAATCCTTTCACTCAGAGTGCGACAGGCCCTCCATTCTCATACGAGATGCTTGGCTTCGGTATGATCACTGTACTTTCCTACTCCACTCTGCAAACTTTAGGTCTCGGGGTAGGGAGCTCCAACGCTCCTCTACAAGGATCCATGGGGGGCACTTTATCACCCTATAACAATTTCCCTTATGGAGGAGGTCATATACCTCCTTCGTCTCCTTCACACGACGGTGCTCACCAGCATTCCGTCGGGCTGAACGTAAACTATAGTTCATTTGGAGCAGGTAGTCAAGGACTTCCTTATATCATTTTGGTAGGTTAGACACCATTCTCTTTGTTCGGCATGTTTGGTAACAACGCATTCTCTTCGGCTGTCGTCTCGACCAGGGGCAACCTCGGTTATGGACAACAAAATCCTATGCAGGGTACTATTCCTGCACAGGGGGAAAACTTAGGAATTCCTTCCTGACAAGGACCTTGGAATCTATGGCAAGGATCATTTCACTTGTCAGGGATGTTGACTGGGGGAAACCCCTTCCATAGCCAATGGAACCCCGGGCAAGGCTCAACACCTATGCACGTTGGATTGGCAGGGGGCAACCCTTCCCAAAATCCTTGGAATGCGACACAAGCCCAACCCTTTACGTCCTATTATGGGAGTCAGACAATGAAGTCTCAATAAGTGAAGAATCCATACGTTGGTCACAAACATGGTTATTACCAAAACCTTGGCCAACAACCCAACTTTTCCTGGCAACCTGGTGGTAGCCAAACTCTAGGCTCCTTTTTCCCTGGTTATAATCAACAACCCAAATTATCGTTTCTGGAAACTCGACACTTTCCAGACTTGACAAGGTTATTAAATGACCCCATCTATCACTATCCGCATTGGCCTCCTATGCCAACCAAGTTTCCTTCGAACATCTCAAAGTTCGAGGCCAAGCCTAATGAAGATCCAGGCGATCATGTGACTACCTTCCATTTATGGTGCTCATCCAACTCATTGAGAGACGACTCCATCCAGTTTTGTTTGTTTCAACGCACTCTGATCAAGAGTGCTACGAAATTGTACATCGATCTCGACCGTTCAAGATACTCTTCCTTTAAGAAAATTGGAAATGTCTTTCTTAAACCATTTCCAATTACCTGTGAGATACGAAGCTGGCACTGAATTGTTGGCCAACTTTGAGCAGACAAAAGCGGACCATATCTCTGATCATATCTGAGAATGGAGACGCCGAAAGAGTTTGATAAAAGTGCCAGTCCTACCAAAATTCCTTCTTGAGTGGTTCCTTAAGTCTTTGGTACCCTAGTTGTCTAAAGATGTCAGAAAGTCGGGGGTGTTTTGAGAGGAATATGCGATAATGAGAGCCCAATAGCTAAAACTGATTTACTCTCAGTTTGGTTTACTTTACGAAATTTTGCTAGATGCACCAAGGTTCATACTTAACAGGACCAGAAAGAGGTCTGGACCACATGTTGATGGTATTGTTGGTTCAACGCAAACAAATCCTGCTGATCAGTTGTCAAATCAATTGCAACAATTGTCAATACAGTAGTCAGCGACCATCTAGGCCACTGGTTCGACTGCTCCCCCTACCCAAAATTCGGATGTACACAGTGTGAAATCGACAAACCCGAAGGCCACCCATCATCCTGAAGGAAAGAAGAAACAACGAAACAAGGGTAAGGGGGATAAGAAACCTATCGATAATGATGGCGAAGGAAACACTGAAAAGAAAAAGTCTAAGTATCCATGTAATATTTGCAAGGAATACCACCCGAATCACCAGTGCCCTCGACTTGCGGAGGCTCAAAACTTATTCGCATAGCAGCAACCTGTCGTGTTAATGAACCCGTTTCCACATGGGAAAAATCTAACTCAAGCCTCTTCGAGTGCGAAAGGGGGCAGTTAAGGACCCCCTCCATCTTTGATTAATCCTTCGTCTACAAATGTGTACATGATGAAAGGTAGTGTTGACATAACAACTAGGACACACGACTACAGAATGCCAAACACCTCTGAGAAGGGTAAAGAATATGAAAACCCACATCTTCCTCTCCAGATTGAGAAGACATTGAGCGAAACAATGACACAAATCCCAAAACGAGCGTTCAAGAAAGATTCCCACAACCCAAATGAAAGGGCCACCCAAAACTACTCTGTGGTGGAGGATTTGTCACAAACCCCTTGAGCAATGTCTGCTTGGAAGTCCTCTAGAGTTTCCCTTCCCAGAGAAAGGATTTGTTAGCTACCTTAGGATCTACTGATACTTGTAATCCGGGAACAATAATGCTTGATACGACCGACTTAAAACCTTGTCTTCCTTACCACGTAGCATTTCAGATAATAATGGCTTACACCACGAAAAGTTTTACTCAGAACATTTTCCGCACAGTGGTCAATGAGGGAGCCTCAACATGTGTGATTTATTTGGTGTGTTGGAAGGACATTGTCCAACCCATTTTGTCTCCATCACGTACTCTTCTTACTGCTTTCGATGGTTTTTCATTTCGACCACATGGAATCATCCCCTCTTTCCCCGTGCAGTTAAGGGGGAAGACTGTGTGTGTCGAGGTTGAAGTAGTCGATGTGTCTCTCGACTACAATCTCTTGTTAGGAAGGAGTTGGACCTATGCTATGCAAGCAGTGGTATCCACGTCCTAGATCGTGTCCATTTATCAATTATCCTTCTCTCGTCCTGACCCTTCATTGGGGGTATCCACGGTCCCGATGATTGATAACCCTCATCCTGACATCGTCAACTTAGGTATTGTTTTGTTCCCACCTTCATGGGTACCTTTGATTACCCACCTCTGACTGACAATCTCCATTACATGTCGGATGTCCCCGACCAGCCTAGGGCCGAAATATTTCAAATCCCGTCGTTTCACATGACTTACTTTAACGATCTGTGGACCCTTCCTTCCCCATCAACCATGATGGAAGGGACATGTCACCATGGTATGTCCATGCCTTTGTCTGCGACAGAAGTTGCGTACTCTATAGTTCAGCAAGCTTCCACCATCCCTGATCCGACTCCCACCCAGGAGTTAGATCCGATTCTCGAGCCTACTTGGGTTCAAGGTTCCCTTGCCGATACTGATTCTTTAGACTTAGTCTTTCCCTCAGATGAGGTGATTATTGAGGCAATGAATAGTATAGAGAGACCCTGGGATGATCTTCATCACAGATCCTACTTCCTCTCAAAGTTAAGAAGAATTGAAGTAGGTGAATTCACTCTGAATATGACCAGAGATGAGGATTGTGCTATCAATCCTTTGGCTACGTACGTTGTTTATGCTGAAGGAAATATAAAAACCATTTCTCAAATGATACCTATCGATATCTATAGAATCCTTGGTGTCATGGAGAATATCTTCGTCAGTGTGGACTTCTCCCCCAAGGAGATTCGAATCTACACAGATTTATTTAAAGAATTTTTGCGACGTGTTTTCCTGGTCTTATGAGGAAATGCCAGGCATAGATCCAAGAATCGTCGAACATGAAATCATGACATATCCTAATGCTAAGTCAGTGTGACAGAAGCTTCATCCAGTAAATCCTATGAAAGAAGCAACTATTAAGGCTGAAGTAGAGAAACTACTCCAAGATGGTTTCATCTACCCCGTCCAATTGACTCAATGGGTGTCAATTCCTGTTCTAATCAACAAAAAATAGGGTATGATTTGTGTATGTACAAACTTCCATGATTTGAACAAGGCCTATCCAAAGGACAATTTCCCCATGCCATTTATTGACCAGATAGTCAATGAATGTGTAGGTTGTGAATCCTTTTCTTTCATGGATGGTTTTTCAGGATACAATCATATACAGATCAAGCCTGAAGACCAACACAAAAACAATTTCATCTATCCGTGGGGTATATTCGCTTATCGGAATATGCATTTTGGTTTGAAAAATGATGGAGCTACATTTGAGTGGGCCATGTATTTTTCTTTCCACGATCTCAAACACATAGTTGAGGATTATCTCCATTATTTAACATCACGATCTCGCAAGAGAGTTGATCATCCCGCACACCTTTGACTTATCTTTGAGTGATGTTGCTATTATCAGATCTGCTTGAATCCAAACAAATGCATCTTTTTCATAACATCGGGTTGTCTGTTAGGTTTCATATTTTCAACAACAGGGATCATGGTTGTTCCTATAAAGGTTGAGGTGATAGCTCAGTTGCCTCCCCCGTGCACAGTCCCTCAGCTTCAGAGTCTGCAGGGAAAAGAGAACTTTTTATAGCATTTCATCGTAAACTGTACTGAGATCACAAAGGGTTTTATGTGTTTATTCGAGAAGGACATTCCTTTTAATTGGGACAAAGTCTCTCAATGCTCTTTTGGAGCATTGAAATGCACCCTCACATCTACCCCTCTGCCGTGGCCACCCAATTATAATAAAGATTTCTTATTGTACTTGTCCACTACGGAATCGACCATCGGTATGTTCTTGTTTCAGGAGGATGATTTTCTCTCAGAATATGTGATTTATTACCTGAGTCGAGGCTTGGTTGGACTGGAACTCAATTATTCCCACATCAAAAAAATTTCGTTGGAAGCAGTTCATTCTGTCCAATGGTTCTGTCATTACATCTTGTTTCACAAGACCGCCGTCATTTCCATTGTGAATCTATTTCAATACGTGTTGACACGATGTGTGATCGGTGGAAATATTAGTAGATGGATATTTATCCTCCAAGAATTCAACCTGGATTTTGTCTTGGCGAAATCCAAAAAGTCGTTGGTCTTTGTGGAACTCATCTCGGAACTTCTGGTCAATTCAGGAGATGTTATACCTGAGGAGTTTTCTATCAAAGGAGACATGTTTTTGATCGCATATTTGGACCCCTCGTACAAAGATATACTATTCTATCTCCAGACTTTGAAGTGCCCTACCTCTGATTCTTGTGATGAGCGTCGTCGTATATGCCATCAAGCAAAAAACTATCTCATACTCGAGGACACTCTATATCGTCGATGTGTAGATTTCATCCTTTGCCGGTGTCTCACTCATGACAAAGATAAAATCGTGCTTAATGATTGCCACACTGGAGCATGTGGTGGTCATTTTTTTGGGTTGGAAACAACCCAAAAGATTCTACGAGCTGGTTACTTTTGGCTGACATTAATCAAATATTGTATTGAATCGGTCAAGAAGTGCCACCCGTGTTAGATCTTATCTCAAAAGATGATGGCACACAGTGATCCCATGTTTCTCATCATCACAGTTGGTCCCTTCACGAAGTGGGGGATTGATTACACTACATGCAACCCCCCTTCCGCAAGGGGTACCATTATATCATCGTATCAGTAGACTACTTCATGAAGTGGGTCGAAGCTATGCCATTGTTTAAATATTATGGTGAGACAACAACTCTCTTTTTGTTTAACCAGATAATAACAAGGTTCGACATCCTGAGAGAGATTGTCACTGACCATGGTAGTCACTTTCAGAACAAAATAATTTCTGAGTTCACATCAAATCTTGGGTTTAGGCAAGAACATTCATCACCTTAATACCCACAAGCGAATGGTTGGGTGGAGGATGTGAATAAATCCCTTAAGACTATTTTACAGTGAACGATCAATTCGGCCAGGTCAAATTGGAATTTGATGTTGTATTCGACATTATGGGCCTACCGAACGTCTATTAAGACTACAATCGGTTTCTCACATTTTCAACTCGTTTACGGGCTGGAAGCAGTCTTTCCTATAGAGTGACAGATCCCCTCTCTAAAGTTGGAAGTATATTTATTGCCAGACACTTCACCTCTTGAAGAGCGTTTATTATATCTTGAGCATCTTGATGAGCAGCGTTTGGATGCAGCCTTGGCTTATGAGTCCCACAAACAAAAATTCAAGTGTCAGTATGATCGGTCCGTCCCTCCTCGTATTTTCTCTGAAGGCGACCTTGTCCTAGTATATGACCAAGATAAGGACCCCCTGGGGGAAGGCAAGTTCAAACCCATGTGGTTCATACCTTTCATCGTGAAGGAGGTTCTAAATAAGGGTGCTTATCATCTAGTGGACTTTGAGGGAAATGATTTAGAGGAGCCTAGAAATGGCCTCTACCTCAATAAGTATTACTCATAGGTGGGTCGCCTTGGGTGACTTCTTGTAACATATGTATAGTCTTATACATTTTCTTTTTAGTTTTTTTCTTTTTAGTTTTATGGACATGTTGTTTTTGATGTCATCTTTTTCACTATGGCAGATGTCAAGTCAATCGGAGGTGTTCATTGGGTTTGCGGACAATTCTAGCCAACACACTCGGAGGATTACTTCCACAGCTTGGGTGATTTTCACACCTCAGATCCAATTTCTATCTTTAGGAGGTATCTGTTTAAGTGACACCACAAACAATGTCATCGAATACAACGCAGTTTTCGAGTTGCTTCATGATTCTTTGTCGCATGGTATCTCTCACCTCCGGGTCTACTTAGATGCTCAGTTGGTTGTGTCTAAGCTAAATGGGTTTTACCGCATTTACAATACTACACTACACCGACGGTTCCTTAGGGTACGTCTCTTAGAACAAAGCTTTGATTACATTACATATATCCATGTTCCTAGGAGATTGAATCAAATCACAGATACTCTAGCTAATCATGTATTAGATTGGAATATTTCACACATGTAAGAAAAAGAAGACACACGCACATGTAAATACATTTTTAAAATAGATGTAATCCATAACACATAAAAAGATGTAAATACGCATATATATATCAAAATATCAGAGCACAAGGGTGGGCGCAAGCACATCAAAAATATTTCTAGTAAGAGTCACAGGTTTTATGCCCTCAAAAATATACAAAAAATTCTCTCGGCACATAAGTATTCTAGCCTAGATAAGGGCGGGGCCTGTTGGCCCTTCCGTACTGAACAAAAACATTTTCCAAAAGCCAGAAGAGTTGGACCCAAGTCTGTGGCACCCCAACTACATGAGGTTGCATCGACGGTGGGAGATCCTCAATCTCCACCATAGGGACTATACGAGTGAGTGCGGTAAGTTTACTCTCTACCCATCTCAATACTCTCTCAGCCTCTCTCGCTGGAGGCCCCACTACTATTTTTGTTGGTCCGACGGCTCCAACTGGTCCTTCCTCTGGTTGAGGACGTTTCCTAGTCCTTGAGAATTTTGTTGGATGCACTGGTCCCACATCTGTACATAACAGATACGTAAGTGTCAGATACTATAGTATACAAAAAAAAAATGATATATATAAAAAGACATAAAAATTAAATAACTTTGAAAATAAAACTTACCCATCTCTTCTCGCTCCACTCTGGGATGTACAGGCATGTCTGGATCTCTAGAAAAATTGATCCCGGCATAGGGGTAGTCCTCCATTGCTGGAATCTGCTATGACCACCAGTCAAAAAACTTGTCATCAAAGGCCTCGATGGTTGTCCCTCCCCCCTATCACGGAAACAACATCACCCATATGCATAGCACTGGGAGAGAGGCCTCGTGCCCTCATATAGTCTCTCGAGGACCGAGACTAGGTACCCTCTATAAGAAAAAGGAGCACAAAATGGTCCCAAACCTGAAGTTATGGTGCTCCTGTATCTGACACTCTTTTAGATGTCTCTTCATGAAATCCAGCATGGTGGTACTCTAGTCGAAAATCCGTGCATTTAAGCACTATACTGCACAATGCATGTGCACCCAGGAAGCTAGATGCAAAGTCGTGGATCCAGTGATCCACCCAATGAGTATAACTATCACTTTGAGTGATAGGTTGTTGATCTTATGTATAGGCACCTGAGAACCTACTTTCTCAGTACCATCCTCGCAATGGAGTCCAATCAAATCCTCCATGTTGTGATGCATGGGGGGAAAAGTGCGCAAATTGACTGGATCCCCTCTTCTTGAGAGATCAGTCAGGAAATAAATGTCCTCAGTCATTGGAGTCAACGACTACCCCTTGATCAT
This sequence comes from Picea glauca, assembly GCA_000966675.3. Taxonomy (NCBI): domain Eukaryota; kingdom Viridiplantae; phylum Streptophyta; class Pinopsida; order Pinales; family Pinaceae; genus Picea; species Picea glauca. Next base: position 847,696 of record JZKD02S2334068.1, read on the forward strand.
AAATTCCTCTGCATCAGGATGCCAGTAATCTATCAAATCATTTATCAACCTAGGTTCTACCCTCATAAACAGACACTGGAAGAACTTTAGCAACCTGCATTGTGACAAAATAGTGATAGCAGCAGGGTCTTCGGAGACCAAAAAATCAATGTCCTCATGCTCCCTCTCTCTCCAATGAACATACATCCTAGAAAATGACAAATGTATGGAGAGTTAACTCTTACAATTTTCATTTTTTTCACTTATTTGAGGGTGTACGTGGGATTTCTTGGGGACAGTTACGTGTGCACATGGGAAAATTATCTTCTGCCCATGTGTACATGTTGGTTGTGCTTGGACAGCCCGCATACATGCAGGGCCGACCTCCTTAAAGGTAAGCACCCCCCCAAAACACAAAAACAAATGAAAAAATGAAAGATGGAAATGCAGGAGAGGTTAGTGTGTACTTACTTGGTCCAAACGAAAGTTCGTTTCGTCCACTGAAGCTCCCGGAATTAACTATTTCGGAAAAGGGGTGTTTTTCGGATTTTGGTAAATTCTCAATTTACAGTGGTGATAATGAGCAGCCATCATTCTATTTATAGAATTTTTGGCCCCTTTTTGTCATTTTTTGGACCCTTTTGTCATTTTTTCTAGCTTGAAAATCATTTACTATGGTTCTTGAGTTTCTCGGGGGTGATTACGATAAGTGTTACTTTGGGTATTTGGGATGTTTTTTGAGAGTTGGGTCAGTTTTAAAGGTCTTTTGGTACTAAGTCATTTTTTTTCAACTTTGTGCATGTAAGACATGATTCCACCTCCACTTGTTGCACCTCTTTGTGTTTTTCGCCTTGCCATAGGATCGATCCCATCGAATTGCGACACAGAACCCTCATTCTTTCTCTAGAAGTGTCATAATTTAGTGGTAGATCCTACCTTCACATGGATTCCCTAGGTAGATCCTGGTTCCATTTTGGTGTCGAAGCCATAATTAATGACTATAGGCTCGAGAGTTCTTATTAGTAATTCTTGATTATGAGTTCAAGCCTCATTTGCATGATTCATTATCACTCATGACCTCACCCTTGGGACTCCCTATTAAATTTGGTAGCATCGACATTCATTCTCTAATGAGAGGCCATATGGGGCAACCTGGGGCTAGCCAGGGAGATTTGGAGAATCAACCAGTCTTGTGAGGTATTAACAAAAGATAAGGGGAACAAACAACCTCTGTGAGTCAAACCAAAAGTCAGGATAGACGAGATGCTATGTGATTCTAATGCAAAAGTCAGGAGGAACGTACAACCTCAGTGAGAATAGACATTCTAGTGCAAAAGTCAGGGGGAATGTACAACCTCTGTGAGCATAGACATACTAGTGCAAAAGTCAGGGGGAACATACAACCTCTGTGAGCCTAGTCAAACCTTGTGAGCCATGCAAAAAAGTCAAGGTATCTATCAAAAGTTTGGTTGAATTTAAAATTCCTATGATCTAGAAACAAATGATATCCCTAATATTGCAAATGATGTAATTGTATTGATCTAGTGTGTTGGCACCTGTAAACATTATCCACCATGAAGAGAATTTTGAATTGCCTTGTCAAGAGTTGTAACTAAAGTCTTGA
>JZKD02S2334068.1:849348-878352 GCA_000966675.3 Picea glauca
AACTAAAGTGTAATGTTGAGTTGCAACTAAAGTCTTGAGTCTAGTTCTATTTTAGTAATGTTGAGTTGCAACTAAAGTCTTGAGTCTAGAACTAAAGTGTAATGTTGAGTTGCAAGTAAAGTCTTGAGTCTAGTTCTATCTTAGTACTAAAGTGTAATGTTGAGTTGCAACTAAAGTCTTAAGTCTAGTTCTAAGCTCGAACTAAAGCATGTCAGTCTCAAGTCTAGTTCTAAGTTCAAACTAAAGTGTAATGTTGAGTTGTAACCAATCTCAAGTCTAGTTCTAAAGTTCGAACTAAAGTGTAATGTTGAGTTGTAACCAATCTCAAGTCTAGTTCTAAGTCTGAACTAAAGTATGAAGCTGAGTTATGACTAATGCATGCAATCGGGTTACTATTTCGAGCTTCTCCTCTTCCCCTCTTCATCCTATATAAGAAGAGGTCGAACCCTCTCCTCAATAAAGTTTCACAACACAGTTTTTCAACACAATTTTGAGACAGAGTTTTCATATGCAGGTTGAGGGTGAAGTAATAGAGGAGCACATCAGTGATAAAGAGGTAGCATATCAAAGGTGTATTTCAGCAAGGTCTTGTAAGTCTTTGTTAGGTCAAAGTCATCTTGGCAAGCTATTTGAGAGAAGTACATTCATGGTGGATATTTGTAAGAGATCTTACATTATTAATGCAATAAAGGAATATTGTTTGTTGGGGTTTTTCTCCATGTACAGGGTTTCCCTAGGGTATATTTGTTGTTGATTTTCATGCTTACTCATCTACATAGTTATTTCTATTCGATTATGATTTGGTATTATTGAAGCTGGAATCAAAGTATTGAAGAAAATAAAAGAATTAATCTGCATAAGAAATCAATCTCATAATCTAACACTCCCAAAACACAACGAGTCTTCTTTTGAGCCCTTTTCAGACCCTCTAAACATGAAAATATTTTCGATCTATCTTGTTTCCCTTCACGCTCACTAAACTGAAATTTGAAGGCATGTCTATCCAGCGGTAATTTACCCCTTTTTCGGTCTGGATGGTCAAAAGTACAAACAAAGGTATACTCTAGGAGCCTCAGTTCTCTATAAGAGTACTCTCAGGTATAATTTTAACCCTTTTTCGGGCCTGAGGGACTAAATCTACGAAAAAAGAAACCCCCATGGAGTCCATAGTTAAGCTCTTTTTTGACTCCCTAAAATTGAAAAGATCGTCGAGTGAGATTGTTTCTTCACACTCGTTAAATTGGTCAAGAAGAAAATCCCTCAATGGAGTCCATAGTTAAGCTATTTTCCGACTCCTTAAAAATGAAAAGATTTCCGAGTGATATTGTCTTTGTCACACTCATTAAAATGGATTTGAATAGACGTATGTTCGGTGCTAGTTTACCCCTTTTTCAAACCGACTAGACTACCTTCGAAAAAGGTAGTCTCCTTTTACTCTTTTTTAGAATCCCTAAAAATGAAAAACCATCGAGCTTACCTTCTCTAGGCTCGTTAAAATTACATCGAAGGACGTTATCATTGTGTCTTATTAATAAAATTTTCATTCCCATTTCTTTGGCCTAATTTCAAATCCATGTTGCTCTCAATTGAACCATCTGAAGCATGTCCTATACACAAGCCTTGTAGCACTTTTCCTCTACGTCTTAACACCTTGATCCATGGAGGATTTTTTCGAGTGTCCTTTTCCTGCATATGCCCCCTTTCTTTGATCATTAGTGTGTTCCTTACACTTGCAACTAGTATTTCTGCGACACTCGTTCCTCCCTTGTAACGTATCATTCTTTCATTCTTTTTCAAACTTTCCAAGATTATTGAAAAAGACAAAAAAAAATGAAATATACCCCAAAAAGTGGAAGGGAAAAGTATTTTCGTTTTGTTGACAGCACAATGAGTCTCCCTTGGAAAAAGCACATCCTTTTGTTTGTTCGTCAAGCTCTAGGATTCAATATGACCTTATGAATTTATTCTCACTACATAGAGTTGTGTCCTCCTCCATTTGGTTACCCTTCCAAACATATGGAGAGTTCACATTGCCTCCTGCACTGTGAAATTATGTCAACGCCATTCTTCCTGAGTCTCATCTTTTGTCGTGCTTTCATCCAAGGGAAGTATTACTAAACTTGAGTTGGCCTTTCTGCAGTTTTTCTCTTGTCCTCATGCCCGGCCACCTCAAAAGACCAATCAAGTCCTTGTTCGAAATCAATGAAGTTCTCTGCACTGATCACCAAGATCCTCTTGTCTATTCTTAACGAGCTGTCGAAGACCTTTGGGTATTGAAGTCGTACACTGATATTACACTCCTAGCCAAGTTTTGAGGATTTTGAAGTTGTTGCTCGAGCTATGAAGACCTCATATCCATCCATCAGGCATCACTGGCTTCTTGAAGATGGATACCATACATGTATATCTTTTTTATTTTGAGATGTAGATCCACTGTGTATTGCTCATGGCTACACATTATATAGTTATATGACATGGATATGAAGTGTATTTGATTGGAAGACATGATTTTATTTAATCCTAAGCATGGGTATGCCCACCTTGGTGAGACAAATTGTTAATTTTTTAGATGGAACCTCCTGAACTCTGGCCCCTGGGCTCACTCATTTCGTACATTGGTGAATATTTGTAATGTATTTCGGCCATCAGATGCTCTTTTGAACTCACACATTAGGGGGCATCTATTATAAACCTAAATTGCACCATACATGCATACCTGGAATCAGGCCATCTAAATTTCTATATTTTCCAATCCATCACTGAAAAAGATCCTCTAAAAATCATTGTTTTGAAGGTATACATGCCCTGCACCATTACTCCCCGTGTACACATGCCTTCTACCCCACTACAACCCATGTACACTCACATAATATCGGAAAAAATGAAAATTGCATAGGATACTAGTTTCTAGGTCATTACTTAACCGTTTGACCACCCATAACCAGTTACCCCAACCGTTACTATCTCTTTTGGCCTATAAAAGAAGGGGTTGGGGTCCCATTTCAAAAATAATCATGAGAGCATAGAAAATCTATCCATTTCTGTATTCCCCCTTTGCCCCAATATTCGGCAACCACATTGTGAGTTTGAGCCAAAATTCCCTTTTTCTCCATTGCAAGCCCTTGCCATTCCCCTATAGAGAACTAAAGAGGAGAAGGAGATGTGGAAGCAGTTGATGCATTATGAAGAGAAGCCCGGGACCGATTTCGAGGAGCAGTGTCGGTCTCATATTGTAAGTGACTTTTGTGAGATTAATATAAAGAAGTAATTTTTCTGTCCCTCCAAATGACGTATTAAACTTATATGATTTGTTTACATTTCTTGTTTATGATGTCTAGCCCACTAATCCATATGTAGAATGTGTTCTTGTAGTTTCTTGTTTGTCTTTTGGTGAATGCAGGCCAGCGTTGGGAGGATACTTTCAGTCAGGAAACAACTAAGCACAAAGGGATTGACACCGTATGTGGAGTTTAAGGTATGCCTACCAGATCCCTATACCTTGTCTTTTATGTATGATTGTGGGGTAATGTCGGGATAGTTGATAAAAAGTAGGAGACTTTAGATGGTTAGCTTTGCCTACATTTTAGAACCCTGGTGTAGTTTGTAGAGGGGTTTTCCCGCTATAGTAGCTTACTTGCATTGAGCATAGGTATGTTCCTTGCGCATGGAACTAGTTTTCTTCCTCGTGATGCTTGTTTCCTCCATTGTACTATACAATTATTTTATTTTATTTTCAAGCTTTAATATGAAAAAGAAAAAAAAAATTAAAAACAAAAAAGAAGGATGGGAATGAGACTTGTTTTTTTATATGGAATATACTTGTTTCAACCTTGAACATAGCACAATATTATGAGTCTTTACCTCATTATTGGGTTTAGTATGGATTTAGTAGGCCTTTTCTCATTTTTTTAGCGTAATCTCCTCTAATTGGTTATTCATCCAGTCATACAGAGCATTTTTTGATGCCTCTTATGTCGTAGATGTATCCCATTTCATATTCCATGTTTCCCAAGTCACTTTTTGTGTCGTGTTTCGATTTAAGGGAAGTCAACCTCTGTTGACCACTCTGTAGAACTATTGACTTTCCAATTTGGTCTTGCCTTGCGTCAAGTTCTTCTCAGTTTTGCAAGTATCTTTGTATCTCACTCATGCTAGTATAGAAGGTCCCTATTGACTTCTTACTGGAAGGTCTTCTCTTATCGACTATGAATATTTTCTCTAATAGTATGACCTAGAGTTTCACCCTGGGCCTATTTACATAATTGATAGGTCACCTTTCACTCACCATATGAAAATCATCATTGGTCATTGACTGAGCAATTTACGTTGTATTCGAAGTCAACAAACATTATCACACATAGGGATTTGTGTGACACCTTGGTTTCCATTTGACCCCGTTAGTGGATCCCTCATATTTTTTGGCAGTATTCATCATTGTATATTATTCAAAGAGTCTATGTCATGTGCTATGCCATCTAGTACATGCCAAAGTTGTAACTTAGTTTGGTCCTCTTTCTATTTTCATTTGAGTTCTTCCAAATTTTTGGCCTTTTTCTACTTCTCGTGATAGAGGATGGAGGATGCCTTAATACATTCCTTCCAGTAGATCTCTTCCTATTGAATTCAACACATATTTCTCCGGGACAAGGATATAGAGTCATTTTAGTACCTTAGGGCTTGCAGTTATCAGTGGCAGGTTCCCTCGCTATTTCCAGTGGGAATACATCAATTTCATTTGATTAGTAGATTCTATCAGGTGTTTGACTTCAACTCCTTTATTCACACTTTTTAGATTGTAGTAGGTACCTTGACACCCATTATCATTATTGGTCGGTTGTATTTCATTTGTTAACAATATACATCAATGACCAGTAATCAAATAGTGTCTCACTATGTTCAACTTCAACACATCTATTCGCATGGTGTAGACTTGTACCATGGTGGGTTGTTTTGAATACCTCAGGTTAAGTATGAGAATCACCTATTTTGTGATCCTACATGACTTGTATTGATTGTACCACCCTATTCGACATTGGTACTTGAAGAGGATCAATTTTTTCACTCCATTGACTCAAGATATCCTCTATTTGATTCTGAGACATAGCTCCACTATGTATCCATTTGTGGCTATGATATACATTTGCATGAATCCACTGTGTACATTTTTCGTGGCCATGGACATCAATTATGCTTTCAGTACTCATGGATCCAAAGTGTACTTGATTTGGAGGCCACACTTACATCACTCCTGAGCAGGGGCATGCTTGAATTGGGAAGAGAGTATATTACTTGTTTCTTTTGTAGGTATTGTTTTGGTATTGGTCATCAACTACTCCTACATAGTCCCCTCCATGATTTTATGATTATTTTTTAATATATTTCATGCATCACTTTCTCTTCTGACCACTCATATTAGGGGGCATATGTTATAGTGTAATTTGACACCACATATGCTTATGATGACTTATTGGCCTTAGTTACATCCCTTTCCCATATTGAAGGACCAAAATCCCCCTTTTTCTCTCTAAAAATACTTTAAAAAAAATAATATTACTTTATGTATGTGACTCTCCTTAAAGCAACTCACGTACGTATGCCCCTTTCTAGTTAGAAACCCACGTAAATGTTAATTTGGATCAAAAAAATAATAAATCATGGCATTGGGGGTGTATTTTATGGGTTCCATAGGTTCTTGACCTCCTATAGTCTATCCATAACTACTGCAACCATAAAAAGAGTATAAATTAGATCCTTGGGGTGGAGGAAAAATATAACAAATAAATGCATCCTTATGCTATTAATTTTAATTCGGTCTTGTAAGTCCCATTTTCCCTTGCATCTGAGGTTGTCCCTTCCATATAGAAACCCTTGGTCCCTTCCATATAGAAAACCTTGTTTTTATAAGTTGTGTTCTCCCTATCTTGTCAGGAAGAAATCCTTTGCCTTCCTTGGAACTATTTGGGCATAAAATATTATAGGTATTGTTGATCATATCTGGCCTTGGGTGGAGGAACTTGGAGCCTAGTTTCAAGAGTGTGTCATAGTGGTTACAGGTTGTAACCAAATTTTTATGTTGTTCATAATAAAATACCTCTTGCTCTCATCCAATTTGATATGTTGGTTCATATTTTTAGTATATTTTCTATATCCCAATTTGAATCTATTATGAAAATTGTAATGTTCATGCTTTAGTTGATTATTAGATAACTACCTATTTGTAGTTTCTTGTCTCTTTTTGTATATGATACTTCAAAGGATTTTTGTAGAAGAGTGTTGGAGTGAAATTCTTCACATGAGATCAACATCAAACGTCAAAATCCAGTTTTTTTTTCTTCTCTCTTCCTTGAAAGTTGGTTATTGCAAAGTAGTTATTTTCAATTGACTGCTTGAATTGAGTTTGGGAGTGGTATTTTAGGGTATATCTATGTTGTGGCCTTGAACCATATCCATAAGACATTCTTATTTGCAACAAAGGTTTCTACTCCTCCCATCCTATAGTATCAGTCAAACTCTTGCCCATCCAACATTTTTTGTTGTCGAGTCATTCTCCAAGAACACATATCTTCTTTCATATATCTCATATTTGAAGAGCCTTTTTTTGTGAGGTGTCATATGATAGGATTCTCCTGAGTCAATTAAACAAACATCTTGATCTACCTATGTACTATTCGACACCAGATATACATTGTCTCTTTTATTTGAAGTAGTCTTTCTTTGATTCTATGACTTCTCATCGAATCCTCTACTAACTTCCATTGCCTTTGACTTGCAATACATTTTATAATTCCCAAATTTATCGCATTTCCAACATATTCTCATCGAATAAACAACGTATTTAGATCTATGCTTCACCTTATACTTTATACCAAAGAATATTCTTTTATCTATGTCAATTGTTGAACCTCTCACCATTAAAACATCCTTAATCGATCATTCCATGTTCTTCTGTCTCATTTCTTCTCAATGTAAAGATGCAACCACGTCTTCTAGCATTAATGTGGATTAATTACTCCCTATAGCCATGACTAAGATCTCCTAGGAGTCTAGAAAATAATATAATAGGCTAATATATTTTTCTTCCACAATTATTTTGATATGTATATATGATAACTGTCTTATTATAGTATTGAACGCATTCAAATTCTAAGTTACCAAACTATCATCACTCATCCTTAGAAGATACAACTTCTTTCTAATGAACAAATTATTTACCAGGGATTTCGACTGGTAAAAGATTCCCAACTTGTCCCACAATTTCTTGGCCAAGTATTCACTTGAGGCACTCAACAACACTAGATATGCAAGACCCAATCAAGTTGTACTGCCTAACCTTTTTTTAATTTTCTCCCATTCTTCCCTCGACATACCTATTGGAATGATACCTAGATATAATTCTACCAATTGTTCATGATATACAAGGATATATTCAATTTTAAAATTCCAAATATCAAAATTCCATCCATTGAATTGTTCGATCTCTATTCGTGATCTACTTGGCATTCTATTAAGAACATGTTTAAATATATCTAACTTATGACTCTTACTAGACCTAGGGTTTATCTCATATCCAATATTGTTAAACCAAGCTATGATACCACATTTGAGGAAAATAGACTTCTGTGATAAACCTAATAGAAGAGAGGAAGACATATTTAAGCTTGAAAATAAGTGACAAGTAAAACACACATTACATAAATATTTTACCCCAGAAACCCAAATGGGAAAAAACAAAATTTCTTGAGAATCTTGTTCTCTTTTTGTATTATTCATTCAAAATAAAAGGTTACATGTCTAACCTTGGTCTACACTTAAGACACAATTGATGTCATGCCCTCTTTCTTTACACAAGAATAACCCTGCAGCCAATTCGACTTAAACCTACATGACCAAAAACCTTCTGCTAAAGATAATAATGAAGATCAAATACATCATATTGTCTAATTATTAGATTCTATATTATTGCATCATTCCTTATTTATAGGATTTACAGTAGGAAAAACCCTAAAGAAAGGCACCCAAGAATGGTTACAGATTGACGCAGATCATTGGATACAAATCCTCTACATCTCGAGATTCTGTTATAGTCGACTATCAGTAAGATTACCATTCAACTACCAGTCGACATCCATTTTGTCTTCAGTCAGTTTCCACAGACCTTCTGTCGACCTCTTGTCATCTGACCTCTTCAACTTGTCAATCACTTCGACTACGAATTTTACTTCCAGTCCATCCACCTTGACTAGAATTTCACTGCAAAGAATATAAAAACCCAACAAATCTTTGGGCATAAGCTATGTGTGTCCCTTTTAATCTTCCAAAAAAAACTCATGACTACCAAAACATTATTTGAATTTTCTTCCAAATTATGATGGAGAGAAGGAGATAACAATTAAAGAGAAAATGGGTTATTTCCAAGATTTCATGGAAAATATATTTTTGGAACATGATGATGTGTTTATGAGAATATTTGTCCAAAATATTGAAGGAGATGTCATGAAATGGTTCATAGGATTACCCCATATATCTATCAACACATGGAAATTTATTGAAACTACTTTCTTGAGACAATGGGGAGAAAATAGATACCGCCTATATTATCTAACAAAATTTGTATCCTTAAAGAATAAAGCTATCGAATTTGTGGTATAATTTAATAAGAGATTCCATAAACTTTACAAAAATATTCCTGTATATATAAAAACATCACAATAAGTTCTTAAGATAACATCTATTGGAGCCTTTGAGGATGATTTTTCCATAATGTTGAGAGAGATAAGGTATCCAACACTATTAGTCATGTAATATGATGTTATTGATATTTAGGGTAACATAAAAACTTCAGGAAAAAATAAAGTAAAAACATATCAGAATAATAAATATAAGAATAAATTTAAATGTGAAGTTGTAACTTTAGGTACTAATAAAGATTCTCAAGAAACTAATCTTGAGAAGATGTCAAGAATCATTACGAACTTATCAAATAAATTGTCTAGGCTTGAAACTAATGGAATCCCTACAAATAAACCTCTTAATGAAGAAGGCCCTCATAATCCTAATCAATTTAGGAGATCATTTAACTTACATATGTTTATAATGGATTGGAGAAATTAAGAGTATCCCCTTAGACCTCTAGTAAAGAACAACAATGAAAACAATGTAGTGGAATATCTATGAGGTGAGGAATATACATATTTCCAAGAAGAGATGCATTTTATTCAAGATATCCAAGAAGTGATGCATTTTACACAACATGACTATGAAATATCTTTAAATGTTAACTTCATAATGTGTATCCAATAAGATATTGTGGAGGATTATCATTTTCACGGTATATGTTTTTTTAGATGCTTTATAGGATGTGTTACACAAGAAATATGACCTTAAACCCATAACTATTGTGGAAAAAAATGATAATCAACCTTCATAAAAAATACCACCACCAAATTAATCTAAGGATAAAGAAAAAGAGAGTGTGAATATTGCGCATAAGATGGATACTTAGGACCAAGTCAGAGGGAGAACAGATTAAAGATAAATTGAAAATCCTGGTCATCCTTTTAATATTGAGCATGAATTAGGTAAAATCAAGATACCTGTTCCATTGGTATATTTGGTAAAAAACATGTTTATCAAAAGAAAATTGAAAATATTATGCACAAAACATACCCTACCAATCAGCCCAACACTTTTAATACCATGATGAATTTCCAACAATTACATTTGGACCTCACATAAACAAAAAAAAGCAGACTCATTTGCACCTTTTTATGTGAATTAAAACATCCATGATAAACTATTGCATAATTGTATGTTAGATTATGGGGCATCCCATAATATTATTCCCAAATCAGTCATGGAGCTTTTGGGGCTTGATATAACTAGAACTTATCATGATTTATACTATTTTGACTCAAGAAAGGTTAAATGTGAGGGTATGATCAAAGATTTGGTGGTTACATTAAAACAACTCCCTATCAAGAGTATCATGATGGATGTGGTTGTAGTTGATGTACCTACCAGTTATGGAATGTTACTGTCCAGATCATGGGAAAAACATTTGAGAAGCACTATGCAAATGGATATGACATATGCCACAACCCCAGTTTTTGGAGGTAAGAAAAGGATATTGTATATAGAAACCAAATTTGCATGTTGTAAGTGACCAAAACAATACAATAAATCACCCAATTTATGCCATGGAAGACAATATGGGATGTTGCATTTTGTCCACAAATGAGGAAGTTGAACAATCACCTAAACTTGAAAGTATACCTACTAGTGGTGAGATAAGAATTGATGGAGTATGGAAGTTATACTTTGATAGAAGGTTCTGGAGAAGGTATAGTGATGTTATCCCCAACAAAGGATACATTTTTGTTATCCTCTAAGTTGTAATTTGAAGCTACCAATAATCTAGTTGAATATGAGGATCTGGTTTTAGGATTGGAGGCTGCTACAAAAATGAAGAACACAAAACTTACAGTGATTGGAGATTCTGAACTAGTGATGCAACAGGTAAAGAGTATTTATCAGAACAAATATTCTAGAATTAGAGCATACATAAATATGATTTGGTACCTAATTGATAATTTCTTTCTATATTTTAGCATTACTGTCGTACCTAGATATTTAAATCAACAAGAAGATTTGCTAGCCTTGGCTGCTAGTTCTTTCAAATCACTAATTAGTCCTCAAATAAAGTATGATTTTGAAATGAGGAATAGACCAAATATCCTAGATAGTGTTAAACACTTGCATGCCTTTGAAGATGACCAATAGTTAATAATATTTTTGGAACTTATAGATGAATTTTCCTCTATTCATATTGATAGTGATGAAGATATAGAGAATGGCGAGGAGGTAAGTAAAGGATCTAAAATTGATACTCATTTTAACAACTTTATGGAAAACCACAAAGTTTTACAACTAGATTTTTTTTTTATTCCTAAAGGATTAGTCCCATTGGAACAATTATTTGATAAGAATGATGTACCTATTAAACCTAATATTCAACCAAAATATGAAAGTATAAATGACTACAATTTGGGAACAAATAATGATCCTAAGTGTATTAAACTATGTAAATATTTATGACCTCAGATGAAGCAAAAATGTGTAGATCTATTCAAGGAGTATGTGGATATTTTTTCAAGGAAGTGTGAGGATTTAAATACATATGATACCTTTATTATTCAAGATAGAATACCCATAAATATAAGGAAAATTCCTTCTAGGAAAACATTAAGACAAGTAAACCACATTTTGATACCTATTTATCCTAGATAGACATTGAGGCTAGATTTATATGGGTTTCCTAGACTCAAGAAAACAGATTCACAATTAACAAAAGAAGTGTTAGAGATAACCTACCTTTCAGTGTAGGATGTCCTTCATATATCCCGACTAATGTAGATATGATTTTCCATATCCAACCTATGAACCCGCTTCCTTCACAAAAAAGACAAACAATTCCTTTCTACCTCTCTAGTTGGTGTTATAATCCTAGATCTAACTTGAATCTAACTTGATCTATAATGAAATAAATTAGGTCCAAACATTTATAAAGGAAATACAAACATTTTCAGGTTGAAAACCAATGATCTATTCATTAACACGAATACATTACATCAAGTTCATACCTTATATGTTGATGCATCCTCCTTGGTTCCTTTCTCTTTGCTTCTCCTTAGCTTCTTGATCAAACTAGGAAATCTAATTCTGGTTTTTATGAATAGGAAAATCACCTCTGCAATTGGACAACATAACTTTGCAAATGATTCTTCCTTCTATTGCTCAATAATTTCCTTGTTTATATAGATCCTTGGAAGAGGCTTGGGAGAGCCTCTATATCTTTTAGAAACCAATAGAAACTTGAATGATGTGAGTTCCTAGGCTCATGCCATGAAGATACAACTCACCCATCAATTATCTCTTATTAACTAATCGAATCTATAAGGTTACATAGATCATCACCTATTGTGCTACAAATTACATGTGAATATCATCACGTGTTATCTCCTATGAGTCTTGTGATGACCCTAAAAAAAATCCTAAATACTGAGCAATAAATTTGTTTTGAATTTCATCGTCTATTGGATTCCCTTCTTTCATGTAGGGTGGAAATTAAGGCTATAATAGATGTCCCTTAATGTGTGAAGTCATGAAAGAAATGGATGGAAAAAATAAATTACAATAAAATAGTGTCCATGTGAGGAAACATGAGGAGAAAGAAGGAATTCCAAAGGTCAAAGAGTTCCTGCAATCAAACACCAAGCATGAATGTATATATATACCATCCCCTAGGTAGACATACTCAAACTCTAGAGAGTATGGCCACCAAATAATATACTACATATCCACGACATGAAATGAAAGACCATGGCCATGAAATAATACATGGTGGATCCATGACATCAATCATATCATGGCAATGAGATAATACAATGTGGATCTATGAAACAACATACATACATTAGAAATATAACGAGAACTGAGGAAATCTCCCCTTAAGTCTTCAAAGTACTCATAGATAAGTGATATACTCCATCACAACTTGGGAGGATATTTTGTAAAGGAATGATGTGTCCTCGAACCCAAGGTATTCATCCCAAACCCTGATGGTATGAATTTATATCATGCGAATAGATGAGATGATGTCGAGCATGGTAGAAACTGTCTGATTGCTAGTCATTGATGTATATTGTTAATAGACATGAGGGGACCCACCGATGATAAATATGGACACAAAGGTACCTAGTACATTCTAGCAAGTATGAATAGAGGATCTGATGTCAAACAATCATAAAATCAATCAATCAGGAGTAAATTATGTGAACCCACTGTCGATCACGAGGAGGCCTACCAGTGATGAATGCAATATACAAGGTACTATATGTTTTATAGATCCATGTCTTAGATAATGTGTTGAATTCGATAGGAAGAGATCCGTCGAAGGAGGGCATTAATGTATCCCCCATCAATCAACATGAAACATACATTGCGAGATGATGTGAAAAGAGAGTATCACCAAGTGCAACTTGACATAGGGATGGACAACTCCGAAATTCAACAAAACAATATATGGATTACTCAATATTAAACTTACATTGAACATATATCATGACACAATGGTGACTTGAGAGAAAGACACAGTATCTAGACAAATATAGTGCAACAACATAGGATGCATTGAAGCAATCTCCGCGATGAATGGAAGATTATCTAGTCGAAGGAGTATCTATGACTCATATTACTAAGATGGATCCTAGGAAAGATAAAACCCAACTGTATGATGATGAATCAAATAGGTACCATTTTCAAAGGAAACTCCAATGACACTGCCATTTTGAGAATAGACAAATGGTGCAAAACCCCCACACTTTGATTTTGTGTTTTTTGTCCCCTTCACGATTTAATGAGCACGAAAGAAGGACATACATATGCTTGATATGTACCTTTTTTGTGTCCTTTTATGAGTCCAAAAGAGAGATAAAAGTTAACTTGGTAATGTATTTTTTCTGTTGTTTTATGAGTCTGAAAAAGAGATAAAAGCATACCAAGCTAGAGAGAAAAAGTGGCTTAACAACATGATCCTATGTTCCAAGCGCATGGAACCAACCTAAGAAATATGAATGCAAATGGTACAAGAAAGTGATATCCACTCTTAGCATTTGTTCTCTCCATGGGTAGGTGGATGCAAAAGAGAGGCCAAATAATGCAAGAGGTGGTTCGTCAAGGCTACTGCAATAGCGATAAGCGGGATTTGGGAAAACATCAGTACACCGAAGGGAGGCATGGCATAATAAACAAATGCATATGTGACCATTAAGCAATAAACATTTTGGAAACCCACTTGGGATGTGGGTAAAATATACATGAAGAGAGGATAATGAGGTTCAATTATCAAGTCATGGTGGGGCTAAAGGAGGGATCCCGCGACTATGGGAAATCGTAGCATGTGAACGAAATGGAAATATGGGTGCTAACTAGGGTTCCCATGACGGGTGGGCACTGTCCGCAGGGGTGTAGACCGATTGACAAGTGCCATGTAAATGGAAGGAAATATGTAAAAAGAGGTCTCAAGGTCAATTCTCACCCCGATTTACTTGGAGGCCATGCTTGTGGGCTGTGTGTTTCTCCCTAGGGGTTATAAGGTAGCTGATAGGATTCGACCTCGTGTCACGTGAGTACGATACTGTCGTTGTTACCGATTCCCCTTGTACAAAAAAAAAAATGAAGGGTGGGCACTACCAAATAAGTTACAACATGAAAATGGATGGATAAGATTGAAACTTGATGAGATCAAACCTAAGGCAGTGTAACGACATAATGAATGGTTAATAATACAACATGATAAATGTAGGGGAAAACCTATCCATGTATGCTAGTTTTAATAACACACGCCTCAAGTTCAGTGGAAGTTGCTATTTTCGAAAAAAAATCCTGACTATCCTAGTAATCCTTTCAACACATGTAAACTAGATTCCAAGGGTCAAAATGCATAGTGAAATCTCAAAAGTTTTTTTTTTTTGGATTTTTTGGATATGATATATGAAAAATAAAAATCACTCACGCCACACACCTATGTAAAAGGAATTATGCATCTTGATTATTTATGCTAAGTAGATCCCATTTTTAGGCTCAGGCCATGGATACTTTTCATCATTGATGAAATCATGAGCCATTGTTGGCATCCTATGTTTTACGATGCCAGGGCCATTCCACATAGTAACAAATTTTTTCAACCAAAGATACCCATTGCGAGTGGCTTAGTGAACTATGGTATATCCTTTATGGGGTCCATAAAGACATGAGGGAGGTACAAAATTTAAATATTTTATGGAAGGGGAAGAAGAGAATTCAGTGGTGAGTTCCGAAAAATAAATCCAAGGAGGAAAAGGGTCAAGACTGGGAAGTCTACTGGATGCCCCAAAAAATTCCCCAAGTTTCAAATAAAGACTCATCATGTCAAATATCATTGATTTTGAATCAAGGAGGACGTATTATTGATGAATATCATCTTCCTTGGTATTATCTAGGGAAGCCATGAATTCAAGGATGGCCTCTTCTAAAGGAAATTGAGTATCTAGGAAATCATGAGAGAACAAAGAGTCAAGAACCCATTTGGGTTGAGTAGGTTGCTCACACTCCATATGAGGATGGATTTGTTGAATAATATCAACGAATAATAATGGGATTTTCAGATCAATAATCTCAATAACTGATAGCAGCATGGAATCTCCATAAGACTCAATGTCCTCAAGACGAGGTACCACCCAATGATCAAAATATCCAAGGGATCTACTAGTAATGGATGAAATCATGTTTATAGGAGAAATAGTTGCAGTAGGAGATGGTGGGGGAAGGGGAAAAATACCCATGAGTGAAGGATATTTGACCATACCCACACCAAAACTCATGTAATATTGTTGGGTGTCACCAACAAATGATACATTAGACCCTGCAATGGATCCAAGGTTTGGGTTACATAATGTAAGTTGATCTATCATCACTATATTTCCTTGATGAGGGAAGTGTAAGACCATAAAGACCGATGCAGAAACTGCAGTCATCTCGTAGAAACAAGTACACACAAGTAAAAAATTGTACTCAAGAGGTGCATTGACAACCTCCACAACAACAATGATAGTCTTACTACCTAACTCGATGGGTAAGGTGGTTATTATTCCATGAGGATGGAACATGTGTCCATCAAATGCTTTCAACAATGTTGCATATGTGTCGATCTTAGGAGATCCAATGGCCTTCCAACAAGAAATAAACATGATGCAAGTCAAGACTCCTTCAACAAACACAGTTAAGAAGATGTTTTTCCCCATCATGCACACTTTGATATGGAATGAAAATTGATCTAAGATCCTATGATTAACCCAATCGAAATCAAAGGTCATCAAACTCAACTCTGAGGGATCAAAACCTTCTATAGAAAAAAAATAAGGGTTTTCACTGTGTTGGGAGTATTTGTAAGACTTCAAGGGAAGACATGGCACAAGGTTCTTGATCCAATTCTTCCAAAATGTTGTAGATGTGGGTATCCCATGTGTTTGTATTATGTGTCGTTCTTTGAAGAACACCCTTCAGGGGGCGAAGAAGTGTGTCAAAATGTGTCTTCTCAATTTGAAGAGGTCCACCAAGATGGGAAGAATATGTTGGCTCATGAACAACAAGAATAGGCTCAGAGGTTTCATAGTTCTTGGCTTGCATTTACAAATTGACTATGTGGTCACACATGAAAACAAAAGAATTCAAGGAAGACCCCTCGTCTTAAGGGGTACCGTCCATGAACCATTGCAGAGGGGTAGGATTTGTGGCAACCATATGTTGAGATTGAGGGGGAAAGGATGAGTTAAGATAGAAGGATGTTGTGGGACCTTTTGTTGCTCCAAATAGTGATGGATCTCATCCTTTTGAGGACAATGATGAGTATGTTGGTCATCCCAAGAAATTGTGCAACTGAATCTTCTTCTTATGTTTTGTTCCCCCCTCCTTAGTGTTTTGGGTGGGCGTAGTCCCTTTCTCGGTATTGGAATTTGTATTCTTATTCCTTTTCTTCTTTCCTCTAGGTTTCTAAGGATACTTCGGTTGTGTGGACTACATCGAATTCACCATGGAGGTTTGAGTAGGGAACGTGGTAGTTCGAGAACTAGAAATAACAACTAATGGGTGTGACTAAATAGCCATATGACACATTTGGTCAGCTAATTGTTTCACAGAGGCATGGGAAACAAAACCAACCACACCATTGACATGAAGTCCTGATTTTGGCTTATTCGGATATTTCGATGGCCTAGGATCATGGTGGATAATGTCATATAGGGTACCTGATTAAGAATAGAACAAGTCTAAGTGTTGGTCACACATAATAGATTTCTCCTCAGTAGCCTCCCTGGACATGGATACAATCCTGGAAATGGTTGGAAGGAGGGATTTGGTGAACCACTCCATCAAGATATTATCCATAATTCATGTCTTGATCATTCTACACCTCCGTTGATAATCATGAATATGATTAGAAATGTGAGTGGAAGTATCCTAATGTAATGAAGTCAAGAGTTTTGTTCATATTTCATACCTAATGGTTAACTAGTAATGCATAAGGAACATCATTGCCAAGTCATTGAATATTTTAAAGGAACCTCTTTGTAATTCAATGTATAATTTAGCGGCAGCTCCGATCAGGGATCACTAGAAAAGACGTGGCCTCACACTATCATCCATCAAGGAATTGGATGAGTACCATAAGTGATACGTCATGATGTGTGTGGAAGGATCTTCTCCTAGATTTCCATTGAATTTTGGTATGCATGATGGTAGATTTCCAGGCATAGTCGACCATGAAGGGTTGTGGACAATAAGGTCATTTTTGAACTGCGATAGATCAGGTAAGTATAACTTTTCAAGGAAGGCTAAAGGTGTGTGAGAAAATGAATACTGGGAGGAAGATGAAGTCTTTTCTATTCCATATGAACATTGTGGTCCCCCTACATTCATATTATACCAGAATGTTTCTAAGGTTTTCTCAAAGAGTGGGTGCCCCTAAGGAAAGTGGCACTTCCAGGAAAATGATTTCTCCTTGGAATAGACATTCCCCCTAAGGGATCCCCACAGATATATGTAGACCCTCTAGGAAATACATTCCCAAAATTAGGCCCAGGGAAGAATGTCCTGAAACCTAAGGTATTGATAATGGGAAATCTTCCCTAATTTGAGAAGTTACCTTCAAGGGGTGTTCCCCTAGGGAAAGGTGTGCTAACACATGGGAAGTTAAAAACTCTTGACATACTACTACCCCCATCTTGACTAGAGACAACCCCAAAACTACGATGAAAGTTCCACACAAAATATACACCTTCACCTGATGAACCAGGTCACTTATAGGAATGGTGGTGATAGAAGGAGTTCCATATCCCATGATGAAACCAAGGCTCAACCCCCCACTGGAAAAGGATCCAGAAGTCAGAATCAAAAAATAAAGTATGGGCATAGTAATTTTGGGTGTATTAACAGATGGGAATGAAGACATAAATAGGGTCGCCCAAAACAAGGGACCTGTAGAAAGAGGGATGGATGGTGTTGGTCCAATGGTGATAATAGAAGGAAATGTGGACATGTAACATGCCCAAGAACCCATAGGCCAGGCACACTACTTCAAGGCTTCCTCTAGACTTCTTTCAAATTCTGATGTTCCAAATATAAACAACAATGTCACCCTCGAGCCAGGGTTATGCATCCATAAGGATGGTTCCAGAGTGACACTCGTCTTCCAAAACCAGTCAACACTCTTTCAATTGTTTGGGCACTATGTCATTTCATAGATTAACAAAATACACTATTTAATATGGGGCTCAAAACCCAAGGTGTTACATCCCCTCTCCCTTAATTTGGCATTGTCCTTGGTGTATATAAAAAAAATAAAACAAAATTTCAAAATTCGTTCAAAACGTTGCGGGTACTCTGCCCGCATGGAATTTTCATGTTCTCAAGTAGCATATTTAGGACCGTATCAGATCCATTGGACTTTTACCAGTTCTAGAACTCGATTCTGGAGCACTTTGACTTTTTCGTCCAATATTCGCATTGGCTAGACCTGAAATTCTCCCCATGTCTCTACCTTAATCATATGCCAATCAATAACATGGTTAGGATCATGTACATATTTATTTAGCAAAGAGACATGAAATACATTCTGCACATTCATGGAAGCAAGCAATGCAAGCATGTATGCAACTGGCCCTATTCTGTCCAATATCTCAAATGGACCAAATAATATGGATGTTAGCTTTGTACAAATACCCAAATTCAAAGAGATCTTCTTGGGATTCACTTCTAAAAGCACATGCTCCCCCACTTTAAATTCTCTAGATGTCATGTTCTTATCTACATAAATTTTCTCTCTATCTTGAGTTGATTTTAAATTCTTCTTAATTATAACCATCTGGTCTTCCATATCCTTGAGAAATTCTTTCCCAAGTACCACTATATTTGCAGGGTTGTCCCAACTCATTGGATTACTGCATTTCCTAGCTTACAAATTTTCAAATGGGCTCATTTTCAATGAATCTTGGTACCCATTATTATAGGAAAACTCAACCAAGTGCAAGTAATCCTCCCACTTAGATGGCTTATCCATCACATACATTCTCAACATGTTTTCAATTACTTGGTTGAGTCTCTCTATCTTCCCATTTGACTGTGGATGGTATGTCATGCTAGAGTTCATATTTGTACCAAATCCCTTAAACAATACCCTCCATAAATTTGAAGTAAACTTTGTGTCTCTGTTTGAGAAAATTGTCTTAGGTATCCCATGCAACCTAGCAATCTCCCTCAAGTAATTTTTTACAATATTATCTATTGTATGAGTCATTTTTACGGCAAAAACATGATCATGCTTTGTCAGTTTATCAACCAATACCATGATTTAATTATGTTTTCTTGATGTCCTAGACAATTTAGTTATAAAATCAATGGTTACCACTTCCCACTTCTTTTCTGGAATTTGTAATGGTTGTAGAAAACCCGGTGGGTGCCTATGCTCATCATTCACTCTCTAGAATTCCATACATCTAGCAATGTAATCAACAACATTTTTTTTCATTCCTATCCAAAAGAATTGTCTTCTTACTTCTGGAATTGTTTTATAGTAACCAGGATGTCTGTCATATGGAACACTATGCATTTATTTTAATACCAAATTCCTAAGTTCTCTGGAACTAGGAACATAAATTCTATTTTTATGCATAAGCAATCCATATTCATTCATCTCCTATTCTTTAATTTTATGTTGTACATATTCTTGTTGTAATATTTATTTTACTTATATGTAATGTTTATCCATGATAATGGCATCTAAAAATTTTCTCTTTAAATATGACCGATGCATAGTAACAGTTGTAACATGCATGATATGTACTCTTCTACTAAGTGCATCGACAACTTTATTTTCTTTTCCTTTAATATTCTTGATGTCAAAATTGTATTCACCTAAAAATTCCATCCATCTCATCCTCCTAACATTTAAAGTTGGTTGTTCAAAAATATATTTCAGACCACTATAGTTTTTTCTTAATTCAAATCTCTTCCCCATGAGATAATTCCTCCACATCTTCAATCTGTGAACAATGGAAACAAGTTCCAAGTCCTGTGTGACATAGTTCCTCTCATGATATTTAATATTTTTGGAATCATAACCAATGACATGTCCATTTTGAGTGAGGAATCCAACAATTCCTTCCTTGCATGCATCTGTACATACCACAAAAATTTCATTTTGGTCAGGAATATTTAAAACAAGTGCACCAATAAGTAATTATTTCAACTAATTAAAGTTCTCTTCACATTCAGATTTCCATTCAAATTTAATTTCCTTATTATGAAAAGAAGTGATGGGATGAGAAATCTTATAGAACCTTACTATAAATATTCTATAGTAACCGGATAATCCCATAAAATATCTGACTTCTGAAACATTCATGGGTTCTAGCCATCCTATAATGGCTTTAATATTCTTTGGATCCACTGCTATACCTTTTTCTGGAATAATGTGTCCCAAGTAATGGATCTATTCTTGGTAAAAGGAACACTTACTACGCTTGAAATACAACTTATTTTACCTTGACACTTGCAATACCAATCTTAGGTTATGTTCATGCTCTCCCTATGACTTAGAATAGACAAGCATGTCGTCCAAGAATACTATGACAAACTTATCCAAATAATTTCTAAATATTCCATTCATTAAGCACATAAAGAAAGCTGGTGCATTGGACAGTCCAAATGGCACCACTACAAATTCATAATTCCCATACTTGGTTCTAAAGGTTGTCTTATGGATGTCTTCTTCCTTGATTCTTACCTGATGGTACCCTAATCTCAAGTATATATTTGAAATATATTTTCCCCTCTTAGTTGATCAAAGAGGTCATCAATTTTGGGTGGAGGGTACTTATTCTTACAGTGGATTTATTTAGATGTTGAAATTCATTACACAGCCTCAATGTTCCATCCTTCTTTTTGAAAAAGAGTACTGGTGCTCCCCAAGGTGAAACACTTGGACGTATGTACCCTTTCTTCAACAATTCTTCCAACTACATTTGTAATTATTTTAATTGTGGTGTACTCATTATGTAAGGTGTTTTTGATACCAGGTAATCTCCTGGCACTAAATCAATAGATAAATCTACCTCCCTATTTGGTGGCAACACTGGTATTTCTTGGAATACATATTCAAATTCTTGTAGTACCGAAAATTCTTCAAGGCTTGGCCCCTTTGTATTTTCTGGATCCTCCACATGGGATGCTTAAAATTGACATCCTTTCCTGAAACATCTCTTCATTTATAATGACGAAATATCCCTTATAGAGATGGGTCTTGGAACTCTTTTCGCAGTGCTATGTTTTCCTTCTTCATCTAGACATGTAAATGTCTTGTTATGGAAATCTAGGACAACATGATGCTTTTCTAACCAATCCATTCCAATTAGAATTTCATAATATCCCAATGGTATAATATTTATATCAATGTTAGTATTCAAATCATTAATACTTACGGAACAACCTCTAACCATATCATGCATTCTCCTTTCGGTTTCAGTGGCTAGCTGAACCAAACTTGATTTTTCAAGCTTAATTTTCTCCAAATGTAGTCTATCCACTATTTTGGGATAAATGTAATAATGAATTTCTCCTAAATCAATTAAAATAGCAACAAGGTGATTAATGATATTACCTTCCACCTTGATCATATTGGATTGTTATTCTTCTTGTCGATCATCTAAGGCTACATATATTCTTCCCATGTATTGTACTGTTGTAGTGTCTTGGATGTTGTGCATGGTCTTCATTCTGTACTTTTTGTGAGGTAAATCCATGTATAGGTGATATTCTTTGCATCCCCAACATTGGATTGGTGGTATTCCCCTTTTCCCCAAGGATTCTTCTCTCTTGGATTCATCCTTAGCATATTGGTCTTGGTGATTTTTATTAGGGATATTTATATTGAAAGGAGGTTTGAATCCTTTATTTCTCTGATCAAACTTATCCTTCTTCTTATCCTTCCAATATTTATGCATAGATTCTCTGCCCTTTCCTTTCTCATACATGTACTTAGCCTTCCTAATGGTCTCATTCGAAGTCCTAGGTTCATCATATTGAATCTTTTCTTTATAAAAGGATGGAAGTCCACTCAAAAACCTTTGTTCTTTCACCTTATGATCTTTTATAAACCCCACATACTTTAGCAGCCCCACAAACTTCTTTTCATACTCTACCATGGTCATGATTCCTAGTCTGAGTTAAAAGAACTCTTACATTTTCTTGTCATAGAAGTGCTATGAAAGGTACTCCTTCTAAAAATATTTCTTGAACTACTTCCAAATTATCCTATTCTCATTAATTTTCTCAACTTAATTTAGGTGATCTCACCACATGGAATCTTTCCCATGTAAATGGTATGTAGAAATTTTGGCTTCTAGGTTTGATGAGTAATTATGAAATTGAAAATACCTCCCGAGTCCAAGCAACCTGCATGCCTCAACATATCCTTCCCTTTCTCTTTCACCATCAAAGCATGGTGGCTTAAGCTTCCTCATCTCTCCTTGCAAACTTTCCAATTCAAGTCTTCTTCTTTGGTGCCTAACATGATACACCTTAGGACTACTTATGGAATATTCACATGCATAAAATTTCCTTGTTCGGTCGAGAGGTGAGTGATGTCTATGAGTTCTTCTATCACTTATTGAATAAATAGGTATTCTGCAGTCATCTCTTCTTTCATGACATCTTCCCTCTACCTCCTGTTTTGAGTTTAATCCATTCTTTGTTTTCCTCTGTAGTTGATTTAATATTTTCATCACTTGAGAATTTATCTAATTTTGTTCTCTTATCAGTCTCTCATTTTCTTCTTTGTAACTGTGTTACTCTACACTTCTATTTTCAGAATTCTCACAATCTCTATCAATGTTTCTTGCTCCCCTCTGGCCTGGTGTCCATTGGATTCTGTCTCTACATTACCAAAAATGATATTCTAACCTTTGGCCTCTTTATCATGGCTAGAATATCACTCTCCTTCTTCCATTTCTTGAATATGAATTCTTTTACTGAACTGATAAGTTTACACCCCTTAATTATGCAAAATGTGAAAGAAACCATTTTGTTAGGATTATGCATATTAAAGTCTTTTTCTTCTCAATTCATGAAGAAATATATTATAATTCTCCATATTATAGCACTCCATGTTATTCGCCTCTGAATCATGTTTCCAATGGATGTAATCTTACCCCAAATCGATATCCAAGCTAAAAGTTATGGCTTCCCAAAAAAAATATCACTTTCAACCCCTTTTCTTATGTTTTTCAACATGATCTCTAGCTGATAAAAAACTAAAATTCTACACATGTGCTTCCTTCAAACCACTTTCCATGTGACCATGGCTCGAAACCACATGCTTATTCACTTTTTAGTTCCTTCCTCTATATTCTTCTACATAGGAGCTTGCTCGAACACAATGTTCGAGGGATTGGTTACTTCCAAATCCTTTTACCTTATCATGAGACCAACGTTGGGACCAAGTCCTCTAAAATTTGGCCTTCGAATATTCTCCCTTTTTAATGTCCAACTTCTCCCAGAGTTAAACTTTGTTGAAACCCTTCCAATAACTCTACTAATAGATCGAACGATCGAGATTTAATCTCTTGTTGTTTGGACAATCCAAACTCATCTAGAGGATTAAATGAGATCGATGTTCATGAATTAATCAAACATTGAGATGGATTGCATTAATAAATTTGGGACTTCGACGCTCTAGGACTCTGGAACATTTCAACTCCCAAGTCGCTCAACTCCCCTGAGTGATACCCACTGAAGTACTTACCCTATCCTTCCACTATTGATCCAATGAACATGAGTTAATTAAGCATCGAGATAGATGATCCTTATTCAATTATGGACTTTAGTGCTCCATGACTCCAGAAAATTACAACTCCCCTGAAGTGATATATGTTGAAGTTCTTATGCCATCCTTCCACTGCTAGATCTAATGGTTGAGAAAGGTCCCGAAGGGATATTAGATAGACGTTCTCTGTGAATTCACGACTTCGGTCTTCAAAATTTTTGTTGGTAGAGACGTTGGACAACCCCAAAGGCCATACTTCTGGAGATGACATAGCATGTTGATGTCACCTATGGTGAGGTGGAGCCATTGAATGTGTGCCATGAGTCACTAAAAAAATTGTAGGTTAGGGTTCAAAATCTACTGAATCCGGGTGACACGTGTCCCCACATGGAAACCATTCCACATTTCCTATGACACATCATCCATTAAATGGATGATCCACATTCTCTTCTCTAGATCTGATGGTCTGCGTGATTTCACGATGACGGATTTACACTTCATGGTTTCGTCACATTGGGGATTTTCCCATTCTCCCATAATCACTAGAGTGGCGAAGCTATAAAGTTATTAAACTTATCTATCCTTCCATCATTCCTAGATATAACGGTCAACATTACTTCCAAAGTCCTTCCCTCGATATACCGGTTGATGGGACTTGGGGACTTCGGTGCTCCAAGACTCTAGGTTATAGTAGTCTTAAAGGGTTCGATTCTCCTAGAGTTAAACTTCCCAAAGTGGTCAATGTCGGATGACCCTAACTAACGGTTGATATTTTAATCGACCCTCCTATCAAATCGGATGGTTGACATGAATTCGCGACTTCAGGCTTTTTCATTCTTTTACCCAGTCTCCCAAAAATCTCTGAAGTGATGATGTTCCATAGTTTTTCATATCCTTCGTATATTTGATCAACGACTCTGATCGACACGTTTGATATAATGGTTGTGACTTACTCTCTCCAAGCCTTTGGTTTCACCTTTATCTGAAGGTCCTCATTCACCTTCCTTCCAATCTAATGATCCAAAACTCTTTGATTCCATGGTGGTGATCACTCTTGAATTCAAAAGGGAACGATCATGATTCTATGATCCTTTACAAAGGATATCAATCTGCATGCCGCTCTAGATTTTGAGCGACCTCTACAATGCTATCTCTCCTAAGATTTAATATTTCAAGGACATATTAACTCTTAACCATATTACCCTGTCCAACAATTACAACCCTTACCAATCCGATGTTTCAACCTGAAGCTTTGATACCAATCTGTAACGTACCCATCCACCCATAGGCATGGACACTACTTCAAGCCCGCCTCTGGACTTGTTTTGAATTTTGATCAAGTTTTAATGAATAAATATGCATGAAATATTCACATGCATAGATCAATTTTCAAGCTACAATATAAAATAAATAAACCATATGTTTTGCACAACAATAACTAGCAAACATGCACATTATAAATATGAATTTCACAGATAAATAAATACACAGCGGAAATAACTATACATGTAAATAAAACCATGATAGAGAGAACTTATCTTTCATGAAACGAATCACCTAATGGCTACAGACCAAGGAAATTCCATCCAACCATAGACACTATTGTTCCAAATATCAACAACAATGTCACCCCCGAGCTAGGGATATGACTCCACAAGGATGGTTCCAGAGTGTCACTTGGCTTCCCAAACCAGTCAACACTCAATCTCTCACAGGATTTTCAACACCCACAAAAGTACAAAGTACACCAACTCTCTTCTACCCAGCCTGCACAACCCAAGAGAATGGACCCCCTTCTATGCCACAGAGTCCCTCAGGTTGTCCAATGCAAGTATCCAATGCATCTAGTCAAGAATATCCATGCTGGGACTCTCAAGATTCACAACTGTGAGAAAAACTAAACACATTCCAAAGATGTTGGATTACTGAGAGGGGGGTGAATCAGTAATAAATAAATTTAGTCCATTTTAACCATATAATTCAAGTGTTATATCAATGTAGAATTATCATCCAATAATTGCAGAGTAAATAAACAATTAAAAAATGAGAAATCTTGCACATGCATAGTACACCATTTTTTTTACATGGAAACCTAAAGCGGGAGAAAACCACAAAATTATTTTTCTTATATGTCTTTAAGAATTACATTCATTGGAAGCACCAAATTCCTTTTTTTTCCAACTACAATTGGAAGGAGGCTCCAACGCCCTAGTTTCTTAGGATACAACTTGAGGGAAGCTCCAACTCCCCAATTTTGTGGCTACAGAAAGAGGTTACAGCCCCCTATGTTCTCACAATAGAATGTAATGGGCTCATCATACTCAACCCATATATATGTCAGAGTTTGTTTCATCCATAGAACCCGTGTACAACATCCTGTTGCTGCAATATACTCTGCTTCAGTTGTAGATAAATATATTGATTATTGTTTCTTGCTTAGCCATGATACTGAACACTCACCCAAGTAGAACATTGCTCCACTGGTGCTTCATCGATCATCAATGCAACCTTCCCAATCTACATCTTTGTAGGAAATAGGTGATAGATCCTTTCCTTTTGGATACCATAATCCAAACTCTTATGTTCCTTTGAGATATCTCAAAATCCTCTTTACTGCTAAGACATGCGATTCCTTTGGTGCTTCTTGAAATCATGCCACTTATAAAAATGCCTGCATTACATCTGGTCTAGATGTTGTCACATATATTAAGTGACCAATCATTGACATGTATTGCCTCTGATCTGTAGACTTTGAATCATCATATTTTCTCAACTTGCAACTCATTTTCATAAGAGTGGTAACTGGTTTGCAATATCCCATTCCAAACCTCTTTATCATTTCTGTGATATACTTAGTTTGAGAAATAAAAAATCCTTGGTTTCTTTGATGTATCTGAAGACCCAAAAAGAAGGATAGTTCTCTAAGTAATGACATTTCAAATTCAATCTGCATATAGTTAACCTGTCATCACTACTTCCAAAAATAATATCATCTACATAAACTTCAATTAGCAAAATACCATCTTGAGTTACCTTCATGTATATGTTGATGTATGCACTTCCTTTTCTGAGAATTACTCTATTTTGAATGTGAACTGTTGTATGCACTGCATGTGTCCAAAAAATATCTATCAATTTGGAATCCATTAGCATTGTTTGAGCCATTTCATGTGTAATTATCATCCATTATGATAATTTTCCTTTGTATCTAAACCACTGTCTAAACCAATATAAGAATCTATGCTCTCATCCACTATCATATATATGTCCAAAACTACTAAGTGTTCTTACGAATCCATATCTGTCCATACTATCCAAGAATCTACTACACAACTATCCATAATGCTGACCCATTTATTACTATACTATCATGAGGTCTTCACTACTACAAATGATTAATTTATCAAACTGTACTTCTGCTAACTGACTTCTCTGGATCTGTCTACTCAAACTCTGCAAGCTTCTCTAAGGATGGTTCTTTGGTCTATCACAGCTATTTCATAGACCCCCCTATCTAATATTCATATTACCTGGGAGTCTCTAAGTCAAATGCCTCAGAACAATTCCTTCTCTAATGTGTATTCATCATCGTCTTCATTGGTAGATTCATCATCTCTTTGAGCTCTGAATTCTTTCTTTTTTTTCTGTGGATTCATATTTCACTACAATTCTTGAAAGTACAATCTCTTGAACCTATTCCTTATTTACCTATCCTTCTTTTCTTTCAGTTATTTTCCAAACCTTTTTGTATCTGACGTCTTTCTCTGTAGAATTTTCTTCCTCTCATTTTATTTCCAATCTTGCGATCTCTGGGACCTGGTCTTTGTTCACCTATTCTTTGTGTTTTCTTATTCATACTTTCTTATATATGATATCGATGTTCTCTTTCATGGAATTATAGATCATGCTTCTACAATCAATAGTTGTGTGTCCATAGTTATGACATTTGTAACATTCAATGTTACGTGCGGCCACATAGGCACTTATTTCTTTAAAATTTATTTTATAATCCATGCAATCTGCAACCTTATGTCCAAAATTAGTACAATAAAAACAATGATCATAAAAGAAATTTGCATACCTGGGAGTGAATGATCTTCTTTGTGGTCTAGTCCTTCTGAATTTCTTCCTTGACTGATCATGATCATGATTGAATCATCTTTGTAGCTTGAACATGGATGGTCTTATTGAATATGTATCTTCAATATTTTTCTTAGATTCTGGTTGACCATGATTCCTTCCTTTGAGTACTTCTGCATAACTCTTTCTATTTTCTTCATTCTTCTTTTCTATCAACCTAGAGTTCTTCTCTTCATTCTCTATAACTAATGTGGATGTTTTTGTCTCTTCAACGTTCTTGTTGAGCTTGATGATTTTACTTCTCAATGTGAAAAATTCTTCTTCAAGCTTCTCAACCTCTTCTTCTTTCTTCATTATCTGAGACTTCATGACTTCTTCTGTTCTTTTCGCTTCTTGAAGATGAATTTTTAATGTGATTATTTCTTCTTCAAATCCTTTCTCTTCTTGACCAAACTCTACCTCAAGCTGGTTTAGATTGTTATTTCTTTCCTTAAGATGATTTGTCAATATCTTCCCTCTCATTTGTGCTTCTTCCTTATGTGTTGCTATGTTGGCTTCCAAATACTGCTTTTGATATTCAATATTTTCTTCGATATTTCTGGTTTCTTCTATATGAGCTCTTAAGTTCTCGATGACCTATTGGGATTCTTCAAAAATGTCAACACTTTCCTTTTGTTTCATTAATTCTTTGTTGAGTGACTTGTTTTATTCTCTTAGTTCATCTAAAGAACTAATCAATTATGCTTCCTAATTGTCTTCCTTTTCAATTAGTTCTTTTGTCTCATTTCCTTCATGGCATTCTATTTCAAGATGTCTGCATTTTTAACAATTAAAGAAAAACAACATACCTCTGGTGATTATTTTTATTGGATAAATCTGTAAGTGCAGACACAAACCTATCTCCCTAGATCCACCTGGATCTAGAACAAAATAGGACAGAATAGGACGCTTTCCTTAAGTTTTAAATATTGAATTTACTAAGAGGCAAGAATCATGGACATACCTTATGATCG
>JZKD02S2334068.1:929424-944142 GCA_000966675.3 Picea glauca
TCCTTTCCTTTGTGAGGACATTTATTTGCAAAATGACCTATCTTACCATAGTTGAAACATTTGAAAGGCAGTTTACCTTTGTATTTGTCTGATCCCTTCTTCAGTCTCTTCACAAACTTTGCTTGAATTTCATCAAGCTCATAACCCTCATTCTTGTCTTCTTTAAATGGTGCTTCTCTGGAGGTGGGTTTATCTTTACCTATTCTCATTTCATAAGCAGTCAATGTTCCTAGAAGTTGATCAAACTCCAAGGTTTTTAGATCATTAAGTTCTTCTATAGCAGAAACCTTTGGGTTGAACCTACCTGGTAGAGATCTCAAAATTTTTTGAACTAATGAAGGTTCCTCAATTTTTTCACCAAGTGCTTTCATTGCATTTACTAGTTCTTCAACTCTCAGAATGTATTTTCCAACAATTTCATCTTATTTCATATTTAGCTGTTCAAACTGTACTCTGTAGATTTGATGCTTAGTGTCCTTTACCTTCTCATTACCTTCATAACTGCTAATGAGTTTGTCCCACATTTAGTTGGCAGTTCCTAGGTGCATAACTTTTACGAATTATGCTTCTGCAAGCCCACTCAAGATAGCATTCATAGCCTTATAATTGAAGCTAAATTCTATCTTGTCATCCTTATTAGCTAGTACAACTGGCTTTACATAACTAGTATTTACCACATCCCAGACATCTGCACCTAAAGCCATTATATAAGTTCTCATTCTAACTTTCCAGAAGGCAAAGTTTGTTCCATTGAATAGAGGGGCCCTATTGGTTTAATTTCCTTCATGGCTTGACATGTTTAAGCTCTAGGATCTACCCTTAGATAAAAGGGGTCGACTCTGATACCAATTGTTGGACAACTGAGAGGGGGGGGGGTGAATCAATTGTTACCATGCTTAAACAATTATGCTTATTTTAAATTCTTTGTAGAGCACTTAATGGCAATCACAATAATGCAGGGAAGTAAGAAATAAAACATTCAGCATCATTGTCACATATGAAATATACAGAGATAGTTATTTCCTGAGGAAACCCATAAAGGGTAAAAACCTCTTCTTCTTTATATGATATGTAATCTTTACATTATGTACATTATCATACATATGAGCTCCAACTCATTGTGAGGCTACAACCTATGTTTTGAAAGCTACAACTTGCTGAGATCACCAACTCTCTGTTTTCTCTAGCACCTACTAGAAGGAAGCACCAACTCCCTGGTTTCTCTAGCACCCACTAGAAAGAAGCACCAACTCCCTAACTATTCCAGCACCAACTAGATGGAAGCACCAACTTCGAGTCACATAGGCACCAACCTATATATCAGAGAATAACAGTTCTCCCTTGCACCACCCTACCACCCTGGTTTCTCTAGCTGCAACCAGATGGAAGCTACAAATCCTTTTGTTCAAGCACCCACTTCAACCTCTAAGGACAATAGTCCTCCCTAGCACCTCCCTACCTCCTTGAAATATTAATCTTTGATATTAAAAACTTATTACAGCGATATAAAGTTGTTCAATGGCTTACTAGTCTCATCATTGTTCTACTACACTACGTTGTTCTATCTGCATTAGTGTCTTCTGCACACTCCTTGTGCTTTCTATTCTTTTTCCTTTTTACGATCCCTGCGCCATGTCCCTTCGATGCATCATTCCCCTTTTGTGCATTTCTACTGCTGCGCTCTGCTTCCTTCTTCACACATCAATCACACTCAATAGCCACCCCATTTCTTCTTTGTTCACCATTCTTATTGTCTCTTTGCACCTTGTGCATGCAATCTCCTTATTCCTCCCACATCCTATCCACATCGGGGTGTTTTCTCCACTTCAGTCCTCCACAACTATCCCATCTCCTGTGTGCCACATTGTCTCTCTCTGTTCTGCATCTCCTATCCATTGTAAGTGCTTTGCCTGATCATCATGGTAACTCTTCAGATTCTCTAGTAGTTTCACCCATGCATCCATCATCACTGGGTGTTATATCGAGATTCCTCAGCTTATTTGGTAGTTGAGACTCTTCGTCTTATCTGTCATAGAAGAGCTCATCCTCTGGTAGAAACCATCATTTGCTTCTAGCAGTTACATTGTGAAGTGCAATAGTAGCCCTCTGATCTTATTCAAATTCATCTGCATCGTTGAATTGACTTCATTGAATCTTGTGTTCATTTCTCCATTTCTCACTTTGTAATTTCAAGATCCCCGTGGTAAAGATTTCATTATTCTCCATGTCTCGGTCCCACTAGCTCCTTCCTCCATCTTTCATCGATGTGACCAATGACTGTGACCACAGGCTGAGCCAAAACGTGTTTCGCATTTTGGCATTTTAGCAATCCTGTTGTGTGGCATACTTGCCAAGTCGTGATCTACGAAACTCTGAAAAAGGAGCTTGCCTCTTCAATATTTTCTCTACATCTCTTTGACCATGTGACTATGAGAGGTGACTGAGCACTTATCCATATAGTGCTTTTGCAATTTCACTTTTTGGCATTTCGCATTTCGGCCTTTCACGATTTCACATGTGGCGAAGTCCTGTTGCGAGTTTGAGAGGTTAGGGAACCCTGTTCCTTTGAGTTTGCAGTCAGAGAAAAGACGATCTATCATCACGTGTCCTATGGACCCAACAGTCCAGATCTTGTCATGAATTTGACACTTCACGGGCCTTCATTGTGCCTGATTCAGGATTTCGGCGTTTCACATTTTACCGCTTCAAGACTCTTGTGATGAAGAGTCTTGTCACTTGAATCTTCCAACTCCTGGTATCTAAAGCCTCTAAATGGAGTCGGATCAATGGTCCACACTCTAGATGATTTGATGGTCCAGATCTCTTTGTGATTTCGCACATCGTGATTTTGACATTCTTGAGGTGAGAGTTCTTGACATCTCCAACTCCCGGTATCCGAACTTCCAGTATGGAGTCTTTGACATTTCGTGACTTCAGGTTTCATGACTTCGGGACTCCTGTAGTAAGATTTATTGACAACCCCAACTCCTGATATCCAAAATCATCCTCCTTCTTCTAGGATTTCGGCGTTTCGCATTTCGCAATTCCAGGACTCCTGATGATAAAGAGTCTTGACTCTTCCAACTCCCGATACCCGAAATTGTCCTCCTTTTGGGATTTAGGCATTTTGCATTTTGCGATTCTGGGACTCCTGATGTTGAAGAGTATCAACTCTTGACTTCTCAATTTCCCTGTATCTGAAACTCTGAAATGGATTTTACGCTTCTGATCTTTCGATGCCATTATCCTTGCACTGCTGATCTTCCTTGCCTTCCTGTTTGTCATCAAATGAACAAGCACACTCTTGCACTCTGCGTGCACCATTGCACTTTCTCTTCTTAGCAGCTTACATTGTCCCTATTTTTCCATTGTTGCATACTCTGATATTGCCATCAATGACAAGCACACCTACCTGATAAACATGCCAACAAATTTAGGGTTTTGGAAATATAAAGGAAGGGTCAGCGACCTAATTCATCATTATGCAGATTATGACTTGTCATTGAGGAGAAGAGGTGCATATTAGGAGAGATAGTTCAATGTATTCCAGGAGGAAGACACCAGTTGGTTGATTTTGGTGTTGAAAGACACACCCTAGTCACCGGGAAGATCATCCAAGTCTTCCATCATTCTTCATTGATTCCGCAGTTCTCCCATATTCTGGGTATTATCTTTTATTTTCTTATTTGTATTCTGGCTAAGATCCTTTTGTCTTTTGATCTAGCTGAGTGTTGTTATTTTATTCAGTCACAGTTGCTTATTTGTATTCCGGCTAAGATTCTTTGTATGTTGATGTAGTCAAGTATTGTCAGTGTATTTAGCCGCATTCGACCATTTTGTAATCCAGAGAGATATCATAATACAAACTTTGCATTCCTTTGTCATGTTTATTATTTGTATGATCATTTATATGTTGTAAAACTTTGATCCTACACACACATTAGTAGCATTTCCTAGACTAGTCAAGTCAGGAACATTACAGATGATAACCCTATGTGGAAGACTCACCTAGATATATATGAGTGCTCATGGAACTTCGTCAGAAGAATATTTTGAGGTTGTTAAATTTATTGAGAACAACGCTCCATTTTATATGTTACTAGGAAAAACCTAGATTGAGAAGCATCAGGCCAGAAGAAAAGAAGAGGAAATCTTAGAACAAAAGAAGCAAGAATTAAAATATTTCATGACTCGGAGGATAGCGCACTTGATTGAAGAACAGGAGAACAGATCGAATTTGTTTAGAACTAAAAACTTGGATATCGAAGTTGAAAGAACACAAGAAGACTCACAGAAGAGTGGATCACCTACCTTAGATAGAGAAGAAGTATTTCCCTTGAAACCTATGAAATAATATCAATAGTGTGAAGTTACAATGAAAAAAGGAGATAAGAATTAGAATGGAAAGAGGAATACCGAGACAAATGTCACCGAGAAGAAGGCTAGAAAACTCAACAAGAAGAGAGAAAAGATAGAAAATTTGTAGAAGGTTCTAGAGGGGACTTCGCAAAAGGAAGTCTTGCAAAATTGGAACTTTGTCGGGATATCAGAACAACACAACATGGAACTTTTCCATGGAGAAGCGATATGACCATTGGAAGAATTATAATTGTTAGACCGATGCCCCGAACGGTTATAACTGCGGTTATGACCAGAGAGCTCATCATCAAACCATTGGGACTACGCTGCAATGGACATAACTACATTGATGAAGGATTCTCACCCATTGGAGAGATTTGTTACCTCATTGTCTACTTATTCCATCAAATGTTACACTGAGAACAATTTTGCGAATTGTATCCGCACCAACGAGAGAACTCATTTCTACCACAATGTGTTTACTAAGATTTCACCACCTGTTCTATTGCATTGAGAATTCATTCATCGACCTGAGTTATCCAATCGAGAGCGTGTATGTTGGACAAACTCAGCATAGCTGAAAAGTGTGTAGAAGAAGTCTTAATCAATCTAATGGCTGAAAAAGTAATTTTTGTAGGGATTCAAGCTTCATCGACGAAAGGAGTGCAAGCCTCCCCATCGACTACTCGCGGATATATACCATCCTGAGTTGTAGCTGAGAAAAGAACCAAGCATCAAGATGACTTGGAGAATGCAAAGTTAATCCCAAATATCCTTCTCCACTACATCTCACCTTTGGTTGGTGCGGTGAGTCGTGACAGCGTCCCCAGAGACTTCAGTTACACCCTAGTTACTGCATACCTCCTAAAGGGGATACGTGCAGTTAGAACACAGCAGGATAAGATCGCGACATTAAAATTCATTGAATTCAACCTAGGGGACCGCAAGAACCACAGTATGCTCACTCCTCACAGGTACTTGACTAGGACGAAGGGAAAGAACTCGAGGATAATCCCCCAACCATGGACTATGAACCTCACGCAATCCACCATCTTGAATGTGATGAAGATTCCACATTTTGGAAGGCACCAGGAGGTTAACGCGTGTTTTAAGATCCTTCTATAGTGCTACCATGGTGGCTATCTATGGCTAGCCAAACGCATCAAATTCCATCTAACGTTGATCCATAGGGTCACTAGATTGAGCATGCATGGACTAGACCCACAAGACTTCTACCCAGGGAAGGCTGCAGATCATGCCTTGGCATAGAGGATTAAGGATACCTATGGCGATGTAGAAAAGGGGACGCGAGGCTACAAGGTAACTCCATCCAGAATGGCATAGTGCGCCTGGCCTGCTAGCTAATTGCAGGAAATCTAGTGAGAAATAACAGACGTACGCAGCTCATGGGGTTCATTGTTGACCTCACCAGAAAATGTATAGAAGGACTCCATATGAACTAGGAGAAGTACATAGTCAACCAGCTTGAATTGGATTTTTGCAAAGCTCGGGATCAGGGCTATGAGTTCCATTTCAGCTGGTTGTTGATCCTCATAGCATTTACTTCTTAGGATATGTCAGAAGGTGTGACCTTCCTGGACATTGAGCCATTCGAGCCACTCACTATGAATTTCACCATGCTCCGGTACTCGAGTGATATGGGAAAGTAATGGAATTCATACACGGTATTCCACACATACTATATCTAGTTAAAGAGGGCTATTAGGGATATCCCTCATATGATGTTGAACACCTTGCACTGGTTCAAACCCCTCATGAAGTTTTGTGAAGATCGACACTTTATTTATATCACTGTGCATGCAGACGAGCATAAAGAAGAGCTTCAGTCATACTATAATCTCACAGAGGAGGACTCGAAGAGATAACTAAGGACTAGTCTACATAGCTCCTTATCCCTGTTGACCCTGTAGAAATGTCTAATCCAAAACTAATTAGCATCTCGGAGGCCACTCACGAAGAGAATGAAACCCTTGGAACCAACAGAAGGAAAAAGATATAAGAGGTACAAAACCTGATCAGTGAATTAGATGAAACTACTTCAGAATCACCTGGACGAGGAGATAATGATGAAGTAGATAAAGAAGATACTAATGGCAAAGAAGATCAACAGAAGCAAGGAAAAGTAACACTACCTAGGGATCTTGTTGATGAGGTTGATTCCTCTAATAAAAGAAAGGTTTCCCCCATGAAAACTACATTGTGGAAGAAATCCAGAGCTAGTAAGACCAAGTTGCAAATTGTGCTCATGCTCTATGACTTTGAATTCATCATCACATCTGTATTAGACACTTTGCAAGATATTATGCAGAACACAAAAGCCAAGAAAGTGACCTTGTATGAAAAAATTAGGACATAACTAAGAGGGGTAAAACATGCCCTTCACTCCAGTCGCGCAGTGTCCACTGCGCCCCCACCATCAGAAGAACCATAGTTAGGGGATGAACCTACCCAACTCCGTACAATAATTGATGCGACCGAAGCTCACCTTTTCCGAGCACAAGAAGAGAAAGAACAAGCCACGGTGGCCCTGAAGCAAGCACAACAGGAAATGGTAGAGCGATGTCAAGTTGCACAGCTAAAGAAAGATGACCTCCACACCAGGTTCAAAGAGGAGAGAGCATAGATCCATCAAGAGAAAGAGTAGTTGCTTGCAGAACAGTTCAAAGTCAAAGAAGCAGTCAGTAGATCACTTCGCTCTATGACAGGCTTAGAGAAAAAGGAAGATGAATTAGTGGAGCATCATGTAGCGCAGCTTGTGGAAGCTATCCAACAACTTCAACAGAGAATCAAAGACCTAGAGCTACAAATAGTTCCAATAATAGCATGGGATGTGTGAGACCAAAGTGAAGCCACTACCCAGAGCACAGTTGAGAGGATCAGAGCACTCGCTCTGGAATGTAAACAACTTAGCAGTAGAAGTGCACACACCTACGAGCGACTTACTGAAGACCCTGAACTAAAGGAATTGGAGTCAAAACTCCAAGAGGAAAAGCAACAAGTAGTGAAAATACAGGTGCAGTTGAAGCTCCTGTCAACAGTTGAAAGGATGAAGTGATCCCAAGAACAATGCACTATTCAACAGCAGGTCCACACCATACACATAAAAGTCATGGAAGTGACTCGTAGGCTCCAACCAGTCCAGGACAAAGAATGAAAATTTTTTGAGGAGATTGAAGGCCAAGGAGGAGAGCTGGAGAAAGTAGTCACTACAATCAAACAACATTTAGAGGGACCTATCATTGAAGAAGTTATCCTAGAGTTCGTCGAGCAGGAGGCCTTGGCACAACAACAGGTCGAAGCAGCGCGAGCCAAGCTCTAGGATTTTGAAGCAGAGCTACCCAGACCAGAGTGGCTCTGGACAAGTCACAGGTGAGTGTTGGGGGCATGTTGTCCCTTGACCAAGTTTTGAGGATCCTTGGTCATGTTTGACCTATTTTGGGACTTTGACGGGCTGTCGAAGGTGGAATGCAAGTCAAAACAGAGATCGCAGGATCTCGACCCCTTGTTTAGGGATTTATGGGCTTTGGACTTATGTAACGGGTATGGGGATGTCGGCCCATGGGTTTAACCATGTTTAGGCCCACTTTGTAATGTATAAATAGATGTCTAGGTGATGTAATAAGGGACACAAAGGATTATATGGACATCTATGTGATGATGTGCTAAGTAAAAGTGGTAGTTGTACATGTTTTGTGCATACTGTGAGAATCTTGCAAGGCTAAGTACAAGTGACTGTGTAAAGGCTTTGTGTTGTGATCTAGATCAGGGAAGGAGGATCTAGTGGAGTGTGTGTAGATCTCCTATCCTATGTGGAGAAGGATCTCATGGCTCTATGCATGTAGAATATTGACAGAAGATAATAAAAGAGAATAAGAGTTGGTGGACATAGCCACAGGCTTGGGGTGAACCACATATATCCTGTGTTTCTATGCTTTGTACGATGTATTGATGTGGTTATGTGTTTACTTTGTTAGTGCTTTGACATAGTAGAATGATAGATAGATCTGTTGATGCTTTGTGCTTAATAATATGAATGAATTCTATATCTAACCTATGTGATTGTGCTTAGTACTTGAATATACTAGATCTGGGTGAATATTGTGTTGATCTCTTATTAGGATTTATCTGCATTGTGAATTAAGGTTGAATACTAATGATCTATAACTGCTAAGTGATCTATTAAGGTGTTACAATCACATATATGTGTCCCAACTAAGGTTGCAGACATTGGAGTCCTGCAACCACCCCTGCCTCTACCTTGGGTGAGATTGCATCTACTTCGCAGGTGTTGTTGAAAGGGTTGGTAGTTAGGGTTTTGTTGGTGCGTTGATGAAGCGTTGAACAATGGGTCTACCCCTGTGCCAAAAATTTTCACGTTCAAATAGATGATTGGTATGTTTTTGAAAATCTAGCTTTGTCATATACTATCTTAGTAAAAACTTAGTCGGTCCTGAGCTCAAATATTCTCACGTTGAAAAGCTAGCTTTGGCTACCCTCCATGACGTCCAACGATTACAACATTATATATTGATTTGAAAAACTACTATGGTTATCAATGTCAATCCATTTCAATATGTCCTTACTAAGCGTATCATAGGGGGAAAATATAATAAATGGATTTTCATTTTACAAGAATTAGATCTCGATTTCACTTCTGCGAAATCCAAAAAATCACTAGTCTTTGCAGAGTTAATATTTGACTTCCCACGATTGGAAGATAATGTTATTCATGTTGATTCATTTGTGGATAAACACATTTTCCTTATCTCATCATCTGACCTTTGGTACAGAGACATTGTTCTCTATCTTCGAACTTTGAAGTTCCCTCAACATCTTTCAAGAGTTGACCGACGACGTACATGATAAAAAGATAAGAATTACCTTATCGTCGATGACACTCTGTATCATTGAGGAATAGACAATATCCTACGTCATTTTTTAACTCATGAGGAAGACAAATATTTTATAAATGATTTCCATAGTGGGGCTTGTGGTGGTCATCTATCAGGGTTTGTGACAACCCAGAAAATTTTTCGAGCCAATTATTTATGGTCGTGTATATTTAAAGATTACATTGAAGTAGTTAATAAGTGTCACCCCTGCCAGGTGTTCACTCAGAAAATGTGCTTCCATCCATACCCTCTCCATCTAGTCATTACCGTAGGTCCCTTCACCAAGTGGGGGATGGAATTTGTGGATTGAAACCCAACTTCAGTTGGGGGGAATCATCACATTATCGTGGGTGTAGACTACTTTACTAAGTGGGTCAAGGACATGCCTATAGTTAAATCCGATGGGAAGACTTTCACCTTTTTCGTATTCAATCAAATTATTGTCAGGTTCAGTATCCCAAGTGATATTGTCACTGACCATGGAATTCACTTTCATAATGAAATGAAGAAAGAGATAGCATCCAAGATAGGGTTTAAGTATTTTCATTCTTCCCCTTACTACCCTTAGGAAAAAGGAAAGGTAGAGGTTGTCAACAAGTCTCTCAAGAAAAATTTTCAGAAACCTATCAGCCAGAACAAATCTGACTGGCATATTATGCTATACCCCACACTTTGGGAATACCGAACCTCGGTCAAGACTGCCAATACCCTCAATAGATATATACATCTGATAATACAAAATCCATGAAATCTACGCCTATGGCGCTGGATGTGTGTCATTATCACAAACTACGGTGTTTGTGAGATGTTGAAAGAGTCGCACCCAATATCTGGGCACCCCAACCACCT
Organism: Picea glauca; assembly: GCA_000966675.3. NCBI lineage: Eukaryota > Viridiplantae > Streptophyta > Pinopsida > Pinales > Pinaceae > Picea > Picea glauca. The sequence continues at coordinate 939,546 of JZKD02S2334068.1, forward strand.
GACACTTCATGGCCTTCGACAGATCCTCTACCTAAACCATCATAATCCTATGTGACAAACAAGAAAAATTTCCCTGCACATTTTGAAGGACTCTCTCTGGTTCTCCTCCCACCACCTCATCCCCCCAGTGCCTTCGATGATGTTGTGGAAGCTTGTTCGGCTGTCGTGGACCTACGTATGTGTCACACAAGTGTCTAGTTAGTACTTAAAAGTCATCCAAAAATATTTTTGTTTTACTATACAAAACAAAAATGAAATATTTAAAAACTTTGACATACCTATGTTCTCGTAGGCAGTCCCTGATGGAAATGGCATGTCTGGGTCCCCTTTGAGTTCGATCTTTGCATAGGAGTAGTCATCTAGAGAAATGACCTATCGTCTCCACGAGTAAAACAAATCATCATTGTAGGGTGTGGGCACCCTACCTCCCCCATGTCGTCTCATCACCTCATTCCACCGTGCCATGGTTGGATCGTGAGGTGCTCGAGGAATTATCTCAACTCTAGATCCCAAGCCTAGAACCCACTCGAAGAAAAAACACACAAGGTGGATGCAAACCCAAAGTTCCTCTTGTTACCCTATTTGCATTCTGTCAATTGGCTCTTGATATTATCTAGTAGTGAAGTTCACCAATCGTACACGGTGGGTCTCAAAAACTCTACGAAGTAGAACATGATCTTCCTCGATTCCTGGTGCAATGAAGTTGATCCTGTGATCCAGGTCAAAACAAGGACAAAAATATTGAGGTTTAGATTGTTTATTGCTCGGATGGGGAGTTGACTCCCAACCTTCTCAATCCCTACTATACAATGAGCATCTATGTATTCTTCTATATTCATACTTCTCTCAATGCCCTAGGCTTTGAAATTCACCACCTCACCATGATGCGACAACCCTGTCAAGAAATATATATCATGTACTTCAATCCTTAATGGTTTCCCATCAAGGTTGAATATCTAACTGTCTGGATCCTATTATTCCATGAGCAACTATAGCAACCTCACTTGGTCCCTCATCCCTTTGAGTGCCAAAAACTTGTACAACCCACATCTTTTCAAGGTCATGTGCGCCCCTGGATCTCTTTCCACAACAACATCTACCTCTTCATTTTCCCTTTCCCTCCATTCTAACACCATCCTGCCAGAGAAACATCACTTTTTGAGTTAGAAACCATCAAAAACTTTGTTTACAGACATGTACACTAGCTGCAACATTCACAGTTTCATATAGGGTTGAGTATACACAGTCTGTATTTTACACAACTACATATAACCTCACGTATACGTGACCCGATGAATGGTATCCCGCGTACACCTAAATACATAATCTGTGCCTTAAATAACTTAAAATTTGAAACCTAAATACAAAATGTAATCCACTAGAGAAGAAGAAGAAGGGAAGAGGAATTACCTGGTCCAGACGGTCTCTGATTCCATCAATCGACACTCTCGCAATCACTAGTTGAAGATCAGAGGTAATTTAGTCCAAAATTCACTGTTTGGATAAAAAATTCAAATGACATAGTAAAATTTAGTTTTTGTTACTATTTATAGTAGTTTTAACCCACTTTACATAGTTTCAGATCGTATTTTCACCTAATGGTCTAATACAGCAATGGATTGAGTTGGTTTTGGTAGTTTTCTCCAGGGATTCTTGTGATTTTTAGCGTTTTGTTGACCGTTCATAACTAGAGACGAGTATTTTCTCTACCAAGCATATATGATAGATATCCATTCCATCATGCACATTTTCATTGTCCTATAACTATCACTCATATGCCTTAGGTACAAACCCATTTTTTAGCGACACAGAACCCTCCATCTACTACAAGACGTGTCATTATCAAATGGTAGAAACTTACCAAACATGGGTACCCTAGTAAGATCCTCTGCTCCCTTTGGTGCCCATTCCGAGATTGTTTACGTAGGACTGGGAGTCCCTTATAGCTAATACATGACTTTATGTTGAGCCTCATTTCTCACTCATGAAAAAACTAACTTATTGGCACAGGGGCAGACCCAGGGTTCAACTCTAACAATGCACCAACAAATCCTAACTATTGGCCCTTGCGGAAACACCTACGAAGCAGATGAAGTCTCATGCAAAGAGAAATAGGGGGTTTGCATGACACAGGTGTCTACAACTAGAAGAGATTCGATATTATTCCAAAACAACAATTCCACATAACATATAGATTCTCAACAATATTATGTTTAGCCTCACAAAGTAAATTGTATATTCTTATCTTCATCAGGAACAATATCAGTGCAATAACAGTATAAAAGACAGTAAATAACAAAGCATCAACCACATGGAAAAACAAGGTTTTACGTGGTTCACCCTCTCCCTAGGGCTACGTCCATAGAACTATGTTTATTGATTAAGTATATGAAAATACCCAGTTCTATCTACGCACTCAACTGTAGATCCTCCTCTCTCTTCCTCTTTATTTCCTCTCCCTATGCACCTAGCTGCAGAGTAGATCTTCGCACCTAGTTGAAGACCCAAAATACAAGAATTATCTAAAACATAACACTTTTACATATCAATATCACTATCACTCTCCTCTCAACTCTTCTAGACCTCTATTTGTCATTCCATGACTCTTAGAAACCCTAGATCGAAGTCCAGGTGCTAAAACCCTAGGTCAACTTAACCCGCCTTTTTAAGGAATTCGTCGACTTGTTCTTCCTTCTTCTCCGTGAGGTGCTCCAAAGAACCCATTAGTGTCTTCTTCCACTTGCTGACTTGTCCATGATATATCTTCTTTGATTCTTTGTCTTCCTCTATCTTCTCTTTCAACAATTTTCTTTCCTTTACTTTGTTCCTTATTTTATGCTTCTTTAACCACTTCGACCCTTCCTCAGATTGTGTGCCTTCCACGCACTTCATACTTTATCTTTCTTCTTCCTTAATCTTTGATTTCTTCCTTAATACATGACCAAGGGCCAACAGGGCCCCAACACTCACATGTGACTCGTCTCGAGTTACTACAGGGTTGAGCCTTCTGTATTACTTCGACTGCAGACTACGTGGAGCAACCTATGCTTTCTTCTCTATCCCTCCCTGTCGTGTGTAGACTGTATTTTTTTGTGTCTGGTACCCAATTTCAACTGCACCTGGTACCGATACCCTTATTCCTTTTTTTAATTGAGATTTGTGAGGCAGATGGTTATCACAATACCACTTCAATTGGCTCCCGTTTACTAAACCACCCTTCCATTCTCCATTAAGAGTCTTTAACTACGCAGCTCCTCCTTTTGTAACATAAACAACCTCGAATGGCCCAAGCCAATGTGTCATGAACTTTCCTGGATGCTTCATGTACTTGCTGTCATATAAAAGTACCAAATCTCATTGTTTAAATGCTTTCTTCTTGATATGTTTGTCATGGTAATCCTTTTCTCATTATTTTTGTACCTGCTGATGAATTCCTACAATGAACCTATCTTCCTCTAGTTCTATCAACTTCAAGAGCCTGTCTTGAACAACGTCGATTTCATCCACACCTGTAAATGTTGCAATTCTTAAATGTAACACACCCACTATCAAAATTTTAAAAATTCAGATTAATCTCCCTCAAGTGAGAAATCTCCAGAAAACCGGCATTTGCGAAATACCAACCCCTGATGAAATATCGGGATTTGGGGTTTCAAATGTCAAACTCATTCACCCCTATGACTCGCATTCCTCTAAATTATGATGCGCTCCTCAAGCATTAGCTTCCCAGGCCAAGCCTGTGGTTCACTGCCTTTACGGTCGTGGTCTTACCTCCTTTCGGGGCAACTCCTATCGGGGTTTCGAGTCTCCTGATGTCGCAATTCACGAGTCCTTGGAACTCGCGATTCTCCGATCCCCGATATGCCTCTAACGCTTTATCCCTCTAGGCTAGCTCTGTCCTCATGTGACCTTCTACCATATATCCATCACTCTATAACTACCTATCGGGGTTTCGGGGTTTATGATGTCGCGATGCACATGCCTTCGCAAATTCCGATTCCCCGATCCCCGATGCCACTTGGTGTGAACTCACGGCCAAGCTCGATCTTCCGACATTTGTCCCTTGTTCTGGCGCCTAGGGCCCACACCCCTTATGATGGCATGGAGTGACACCTGTCCTCCACTGGAGCGCTATAACTAGGGGACCGTCGCGTTTCGGGATTTCGCGGTTCCTCCTGTCGTGAGTTTCTTGTCATCGAGAATCCTGAATTGCCGAACTCCGAACCCTCAGAATCTTCTGACACGCGTCCTCATCATGAACGGCTCAGATTTCATCGGGAAATCGTGGGTTGCGATTTTCTGATGCACAATTTCCTTACCATCGAAAACTACGATAAACAAAACTCCGAAGGCACCCGATCCTTTGCCACCTGTCCTCGCGGACGGACGGCCCGGATTGATTCTCGGGGTTTCGGGACTTATGATGTCTTGGTTCTCATGGTCTCGAGAACTCCAATTTTCCGATGCGTCAAACTCCGATAGCGTCTTGATCTACGACACCTGTCCCTCAGATGGACGACTCAGATCCTATCGGTAAATCGCGGATCACGATTCCGGGTGGCAAGAGTTCTATGTATTCAAAAACCCCGATATGCCG
>JZKD02S2334068.1:948739-965759 GCA_000966675.3 Picea glauca
ATAGTGGGAATTATTTAATAATATAGTGGACCTAGTCCACCTTACATTGAATGACCTCCACTATTATCACTATGGGCCCTCTGGGCCCCCCCACTACCTCTCTAGCTACCTTACAAAATCCATCTTTGAATGAATAAACTTCATGTCCTCCTACATTCTCTAGAACTTCATCAGTAAAAGGTGTAGGAAATGGATCATGTAAACATGCATCATTCAATTTCCATAGATCTACACAGATTTTGATTTCTCATGTCTTCTTATCTTGGGACACCATAGGGTTGATCCATTCAGATTCTTTGACTGGTTCTATGATTCCTGCTTCCATCATTTTATCTAATTCAGCCTTAGCTTTCTTCTTGTACTTGGGATTCAGTCTATAAGTCCTCTTCTTGACAGGCCTTGCATCTACTTTCAAAGAAATATTCATTTTTCTCATGGGCCCTTTAATTCCCTTCATGTCTGTGAACTTGGTTGGAAACAAGTCCTGATACTCATGCAATAGTTATGTAATCTTACTAATCATAGCATCATCCCAATAGTCTCCCACATTTTCCAAGTTAGGTGCTTGCTCTGTTCAAATATTAACCTTCTTAATTTTAATAGGCTTCCCAACAAAAGGTAATTCAATCCCTGGCCCTTCTATGTCTCACTGTCCTTCCATTTTTGAAATGTTCACATTCCTAGGGTCATCATCCTCATCAGCATTGATATTATAACAACCCTGTAATTGTTGAAGAGGTGCATTCCATTCATCTTCTTCTTGTTCAAGAGGGGGGTTAGGTGCCTCCTCAAAGAACTTATGTCTTACAATTAGTAAATCCTGATCTACTATGGGGTACTGACATTCAAATAGGAATGTAGCTATAAATTTTTGGGTCATACCATACAAATATTTAGTTACTAAGTGTAATTCTGCTTGAAGATACCAGTTGATATGCATAGTATCTAAGGTGTTAATGAAGTTATGTACCCACTGTTCTTCAGGAATGCTTCTCTAGGCTTCCTCACAACTTTGCACATGGTTCCAAGGAAAACTTTGACATGTTTATTGAACTCCGCAACCTTCATCTTGGTCTAAAAAGTGCATTGTCAACAAGGTGAGACATTGTACCCCTCCCATGATGTTCTTCTTGTGTGTTTCCCACCATCTAGCTAGTGTTTCTTTCAAGGCTTCATCTAGTGCCAACAATCTCTGTTACTGGTACAATTCCTTCAAATTCACATAGAAATATCTCTAAATTATTCAAGCCATCAAATGTAGGAAGATTACTTACTTTTGTGCCAATCCAGTGAACTGCCTTATTCAATCTGGAACACCTCCGCATAAAGACTTCATACATTCGGTTCTGCCAATTTTCCAATGCTTCTTCGGAATCTAACGAGCATGCACATTCATTTCAACAACTTAGATTTCCATCTGTTGTAGGATTAATGTAATCTTGTCGTCATGTTGTTAGTTTATAGATGTTCTCTAGCTCATAGGCATGATATTCTTCTCTTATAGGTTCTATGTATCTACGACCTTCATCAAGATGGAGAGGTGCAATGACCATAAGGCCATCACCTTCAAATATCATTCTTCTCTTTTTCAGATCAACAACAGTCAAATTGTCAAAAGCCCAATCAACACCCAACAACGTAGGATAGGCACAACTATCAATGTCATGGATGATTTTAGGGGCTAAATTTCTCTCATGGGATAATTTTCCAAGGTTTTCCCCAAACAAATATTCTCTATTCTAAAAATGATTCGCCCAAATTCTATAGGATATAATTATTTTACCTTAAAAATCACCAAAATTTTACACAAACTATATAAAATCCTTAGAAATTTGAATATTTTTACAAAAGTATTGCAAAGATTTTATAGTTTGCATATGAAGGATTAGTAAGATTCGCCAAGGTTTCTACATTTTAAAATAAATTTCCATCCTTAAAATCATCCCTGGCCATCATCAACAATCTCGATCACTTCGAAGTTTGCAAATGTCCTCACTGCATCGATGTCCACAGGGACATGATCTAGTCTTTCGAAGGGGCTCACCGCATGCTGATTAGCCATCCTAAGCCTAATAGGAGAGTAAATCAATCTAGGTTTTCCCATCAATGCCCAAGTCTGATTTGTCATAACATTTAGTTCTGATCCCAGATTGAGGACTACATAGTCTATGTCATAGTCTCTAATATGAGCACTAACGTGCAATTCACTGCTAGTCCTCCTTTTTCTAGATACTTAAATCATAGCTCTACTTAGCAGAGGATCTACTCTCCCAAATTTCATACTATCTTATCAGGTGTTGTAGTTCCTGCACAACTCTTTCATCCTTAATAAAATTAATACAAGTATACAAGAATTCCACAAGATTGCTTACCTCTTTTCCTTGTCTAGGTGGGGCAGACTGATCAAATGCTGGAGGCATTTCAAATTCCCTTACTTCTAGTTGTGCCCGAGATGAAGAATCTTGTTCACCTACAAATTCTCTTCTTGATTATTCAAAAGTATACTTTTCTTTCCTTAGATCAAATAATGTCGCCTTCTCTGAAGTTATTCTGATCCCTAATCCATCTGTATTATTTCCTGGAGTCACCCTATATTCTTCTATGAAAACACCTCTTCTAGTAGTAACAATGACTCTGGATTCCTGATCGCGAGGTTCAACTGATGTTAGTTGGAATTGTTGGTTTCCACCTCATCTTTCTTGAACTTTATCTAGCAATACCAGACAGTATTCAATGATATGGTCAAATGAATTATAGTAGATACAAGTGGTACAAGGGTTCTGACAATCTCGTGCCAAATGACCTGGTTGGGCATAGTTATAGTAAATAATATGACCTTGAACTCGACCCATGCCTCCTCCTCGTCTTCTTCATATGAACCCACTGTGAGGGTTGAAGTTTCCTCTTCTTGGGGAACTGAATTGCACAACATTTCCTTCTGACTGTAATTCTCCTTGAATTCTATATGCATCCCTTGAAATTTCATGCATGAGGTCATAATCCCTGCAATCCTTCTCATCATGCCCCACAGATCTACAGAATGTGCAACAAATATTGGTGGGTGTCTGGACATATTTATGGATATAATAACATTCACCAGGGCGATGTCTATTTATACATACCTTGCACCATGGTAAAGTAGCCTACTTCAAAGGGTTAGGGGCTCTAGAGGCCAAGTATTTATTAAATAAAGGACAATGCTCTTTGTCATGACCGTTTTCTTTACGTCTCATACACCAGATGTCTTCTCTTTTCTCTTTTCATTTGTCTTTCTTCATGCCTTCAACTTATAAAGATAAACTAGTTAATTGATTCAAAATATGACTCATACCTGGAATGGATTCTCCTATAGGCGATGCTTCTAGTTTCATGGAAATTTCTAATGCCTCAGCCTACAAAGCAACCTTCTATTGCATCATAGGAACTCTAATGTGTGGAAGGAGGGAAGCGATGAACCATTCCTTATGTTGTTCCTATGGAATATGGAAACTTAAATGGCATGTCAAGGTCTTAAATGTCTTATCAAATTCCCAAATATGTTCAGTCACCTTCTGCTTTATTTCCTTCAACTCCGTAATGCACTGCGACTCCGAATTTGGATTCTTGAACTCTACACTCAATGCAGTATTAATGCCATTCAACAATTTAGGATGTATAGATCCTGTAACAAACTTCATATACCAGCTCAATGCGTGGTCCCTCAAGGTAGTACTAAACTAATCTCTCTTAACAGCTTCATCGGTGACTTGCTTAATGCTCCATACAGCTTCGCATAAGAACTAGTGATGGTCATGATCCTCAAATCCATCTCCTATGAAAATAGGTAACCGCATTTCATCTACCATTGATTTTCCTTGGTTTCTCGACTGAGTCAATACTAAAATGCTTGTGAAAGTACTCTGAGTGCTCTGATTACTTTGGTTACTCTGTGTTACTAAAACAAAAGGAGGAGTAGCAATACTTACTTCTATAGTAGGCGCAATACCTAAAGTTTTTGGTTCTACTCGGCGAAGTTATTCAGTATCTACTTCCTCTTCCCTCGCGAACTCCGAATACTCTTCGTCTAGTAGCTCTGCTTCTTCTCCACTGTAGAATACTTCGTCTTGTGATAATGTCCCATAACTATGCTTAAACAAGTTCTCAAGAGGAACCTCTCTAAATGATCTCCCACTGCGCGTGTATCTAGCCTCAATATCACTGTCGTTGTCTGAATTCTTGAACATTAGCTTTGAACTCCAACTGATTACTGTATCTTCAAGATATTCTTCTCATGCAATAGGATTTTAATATTCAACTTCAAAAAGTGTAGAAACCTTCCTCGAGGTCCCTTAAAGAAATACCTCTATTCTTGACTATATGATTCCACTCTGTCAATAGAAATTTCAGTAATGTACCTTCCAATAGTGTTGTCAAACCAGAGATCCACTGCTCTTGACAGAACATTGTCAAATCTCTTGAATTTCTTAATCAACGTTGATGTCCAAACCACAGGTGGTCTAGATATGATTTCAAACTGAGTGTCTGCTAGTCTGGCTAACCACTCGTATAACTCCTTATGAACTACTGCAAAGAAAATCTTGTGCACATCAGTAAATATGTGCCTTCCCAACTAGTTTTTGTACTAATGCTAGGGTTCTTGTTCTGATCTATGACGAAGTCCCATTATTGTTATTCTATCCAGTTTTGAATTTATGTCTTTGATGGAAACCACCTTGAAATTCCCTCAAGAAGATCCCAGTCCTGGTAACAGAACCATCTGTTGGCACAGGGGAAGACCCAGGGTTCAACTCTAACAGTGCACTACGAAACCCTAACTATTGGCCCTTGCGACAACACCTATGAATCATATGAAGTCTCACCTGAAGTAGCAATAGGGGGGTTGTAGGACACAGGTGTCTACAACCAGAAGAGATGAAAGATGATTCTAAAACAAAAACACTACATAACCTATATATTCTTAACAATATTATGTTTAGCTTTGCGAAGTAAATTATATCTTCTTATCTTCAACGGGAACAATATCAGTGTAATAAAAATATAAAAGACAGTAAATAACAAAGCAGCAATCACATGGAACAAAAAGGTTTTACGTGGTTCACCCTCTCCCTAGGGCTACGTCCACATAACTGTGTTTATTGATTAAGTATATGAAAATAAACGGTTCTATCTACGCACTCATCTACATATCCTCCTCTCTCTTCATCTTTATTTCCTCTCCCTGCACACCCAACTGCGGAGTAGATCTTCGCACCCAGCTAAAGACCCAAAATACAAGAATGTTCTAAAACATAGCACTTTTACATCTCAATATCACTATCACTCTCTTGTCAACTCTTATAGAACTCTTTTTATCATTCCATGACTCGTAGAAACCCTAGACCAAAATTCAAGTGCTAAAACCCTAGGTTCCAAAACCTTAGGTGCCAAAACTCTAGGTCCAAAATCCTAGGTCCACATAACTCACCTTTTTAAGGACTTCGTCGACCTATTCTTCCTTATTCTCCGTGAGGTGCTCCAAAGAACCCATTAGTGTCTTATTCCACTTGCTGACTTGTCCACGATCTATATTCTTTTCTTCTTTTTTTTCCTCAATCTTCTCTTTGAACGACTTGCTTTCCTTTACTTTGTTCCTTCTTTAACCACTTTGACCTTTCCTTGGTTTGTGTGTCTTTCGCGCACTTCATACTTTCTCTTTCTTCTTCCTTAATATTTGATTTCTTCCTTAATACATGACCAAGGGCCAACATAACCTATACCTAGAGGACTCCCAGCCAAGTTTCATTTAAGCTCTTTTCTGACTCGTTTTCAAAAAGAGAAAAGATTGTCAAGTGAACTTGTCTCTTTCACACTCGTAAATTGGATTTGAAAGGACGTCTATTTGGTACAAGTTTAACCCTTTTTCACACCAAGTAGACTAATATTATGAAAAAATACATTTGTTGGCGTTAATTTGTGATTGCATCTCATGCCCTTTCTTACAGTATTGAGCCTATTTTCGGTTCTTTCTTTGCATTATAAACCGTTTTCCTAAGCAGTTTTGCATCCTCAAACAAGCAGAGTCTCGTTTATATCATTTTCATCTTGACACCCTATACCTAGGAGGGAACATTCCCTTGAATGTACATCTCCCGCATGCACCTCCTTGCATTGAGAATAGGTATTCTCCACTGCTGTAACTATTTTTGCTTACTTGTGACACTCGTTTCCTCCTTTGTATCATAGCATTCATTTGACTATGAAAAAAAAAAAAAGCAGGTTGGAAGGGAGTATTATATTATATTGGCATCATTCATGTTGCCTTTGAACATAACACAAAGTTATTGAGTCCACTTGTCATCATAATTTTGGGTTTAGCATGGCATTAAGAAGTTGAGATTGTTACAAAGAGTTTACTCCCCCGACTAGTTACTCTTCCAGTCCCTATGGAGAGTTTGATTGACACCTCTTGCATCTCATGGTTTCATCATTGAGTCTATGCTTCCAGAGTCTTCCATATGTCTCATGCTCTTGTTCAAAGGATGTCTATCAACGTGTGTCAGCCATTCCTCATAACTCTTGACTTTTCATGTCAGCCATACACTCAGTTTATCTTAGAATCACATGAAGTTGTAGTCCTATTACACACCCTTGTTCTACTTTCCTCATTGTTAGGTAACCTTGAACCTAGCAGTCAACATTTCATCATTGGTCATTGATTGGGCGTTTTCCCTTATGCTCGATGACACGAAATCTATTCACACATCGGGATTTTTGAAGTGTCTTGGATTCCATTAGCCCTATTGGTGGTTTCCTCACCTTTGTTAGCAATTATCCTCATTGGATTCTATTCAAAGGGTCTTTTTCATCTACTTCTTTCCCGTGGCACATGAAAAAGATGCATAGAGTCATTAGTTCATGAACATGTTCTTCATCCGATTTCCTCCAAATCATCAAGCTCTTGCTTTGAACCTCATGTTGAATGATGAGAGATGCATTAATGCTCTCCTTTCAGTGGGTCTCCTTCCATCGACTTCAACTCATCTATTTTGGAAATGAAACCTAGAGTCCTATGAGTACCTAGAGACTTGTAGTCATTAGTGGTAGGTTCTCTTGCCATCAACAATTGGGAATACATCAATGTCTCCCAATCGATGGATTCTTCAAGTGTTCGACCCCGACTCCTTTATTCACACTTGTAATAATGTACTCGATGCCTTGATACCTACTTTCATCATCGGTAGTTTGTATCGCGTTTGTTAACGGTATACCTCAATGATCGGTAATCAAATGAGATTTCATTGTGTTCGACGTCAACTCCTTTATTTACACAATGTAGACTTGCACCTTTGGTAGATTTTGTAGAAGACTTGAAGACATCAGTATGTAGCCACAACTTTCCTGATCTATTTCTACCCTTTCATTGGACCAATACCTATGTGACTTCAGTGATCATGGGAGATCAGAGTGTACTCCATTGTATACAGATATCTTCATATTGATTTTGAGACTGGTTTTACTGGGCCTTGTTCATGACTATGATAGCCTTTGGGAATGTAACCACATTTTTACTTGCTTATTCATGGCCATGGACAATGTTTTTGTATATTTTCACATGGATCTGTAGTGTAACTCAAATTGGTAGCCATGTATGCAAATTTAGTATAGATTGTAGTGAGCAACTAGTTCTTCCAGCTGGATCCCCATTACTCCACTTATGGGTTTTTATAATGTATTTAGGACATTACAGATACTCCTCTGACCTCACACATTAGGGGGCATATGTTATAGCAAGATTTGCCTCACCTTATGAAATCTTGCACATAAGGCCTTTTTCCATTTCCCTATGCAGACTTGAAGTCCCTTTTTACAAATCCCAGAGCTAGAAATATAAGTTTTCCACATATACACACCTTGCCTACTATAAAACATCTATATACACAGGTTGCACCACTACAACCTGCGTACATCGGTAAATGTGCCCAAAATTGAAAAATGGTGTCGGGTTTCCATGTCACGTCACGAGATCAATGATCCTTGGCCTTCCATATACTGGAAATGTTTTGAATCGGCCCTTTAGTTCCACTTGAAGGATATAAATGGGCCAAATCCTTTAACTCTGAACACATTGTTCAACCCCCAAGCTCATCCCTTACTGATTGAGAACTCCATTGTCTCTATTACATGAGCTTTCCTTTGGTGGAGGATTGAAGTGGTGGAGGCCTAGCTATAAGGAAATTAGTTTCTCGGTTCTAAACTGTGTCGACATGGAAGTCTTTTACTTATTCACTTATACTGATTATATATTATAGAAATGCTCTTTTCTCATCCAATTGATAACTTGCAAATATTTGAATTATTATTCCATGGGCATATTTTTTATGAATTTTGATGGATTATGCTATTGAATGTGATAACATCATATATTATCACCATATGCTTGCATTTCTTGGTTGTTGAGGACTAGTTGTAGGTATATTGCTTTGGGTCAAGTGCTCAATGGTGGACTTCATCGAACGTCTGGATGAGGTAGGCCTTATATCTTGTCTTTCTATCATATTTGTTTATATAGCATACTTGAGAGTAGAGTTGATTTATGCAGTCATGTCCATCTATTGTGGTTTACCCCTAGCCATAGAGATATTTTCCTCATAAAATCGACTTGTACCATCAACGAGTGCACCAACCATGCACCAAATATGTACCAATAATGTATCAAATAGACATAAACTATGACTCATCAATATGTACCAACATCATCAACTATACACCTCATGCATGTGCCAACTCATCAACTACTTATGTCAACCATGTACACAACATGTACATCAACCAAAATCCCTCATCAATTTCATCATCCAAATCTGATTTGTAACTCTGTAATAGACCTAGTGTATATGATCACATACCTTCAAACCTTCGTTAAATTTAACAACAAGATACTAGAATTTTCATCAAACTTTACTTTAGTCTCACATGACTAATTTTGGATTAGTCAACAACCCTAACATGAAATAATCATAACTATGTACCTGTAATGAATAAAGATCTGAAAATAGTACACAATGTTATTCAATGTCTTTTATGCAATTCCTCCACGTTTCACTACTTGGAACCTCTCATAAAAGGAGTTATAGAAAAAATGACATACCTTGTTGAATTTTGTCTTATTCTAGAGAGAAAACCCTTAGAGCGTTCCCCGCACATAATATTTTTTTTATGGATCTGAAAATTGTCCACGAAATACTAAAGAATGTAATCTATCCAATAAATTTGCTTGTACTAAATTTGTATCTGTTATGAATAATTTATGACGTGTTTACCCGAAAAATCTGTTTTAGACTAGTTTCAGGACTAGCCACAAACTCTATTTTCCACGGAGTGTAACTCCAAAAATACAACAAACCACAAGCTAAAATTTTTATCAAAGCTACTTGGATATGTTTTCTCAATGGCCTCCCAATTTCATGATCTGAATAATTCTAGAAAAAAAAGTATTTCGAAAATTGTGAGATGACCTGTAAATAACATACCTTAGAAAGCATCATCAAAAGAATTCATCCTCCCTTGAATTTTCACCTTCTTTACTTCATATTACCTCTGAAATTCAGATTAAATATACTTTGGTTACTTCAGTCACTTGTAAATATTCAATATTCTCAAGTGTGATTAAAAATGAGAGACCCTTGCCTCTTACTTATACTTTCATGTATCTTCCTCAAGGGGTTACCTTCTAACCATCATAACCCACTTTTCTTATTTTAGGGCTAACCCACTTCTAATGACTTGTCCACTTAGTAATTTATCCATTAAATTTATTATTTAAATAAAAAAAATTGTATCCACTTTGACTTATAGTACACTAATCACTTCACTTTACTAGTTAAATTACCTTCTAACCATCTTAACCCACTTTCCTTATTTTAGGGCTAACCCACTTCTAACCACTTGTCCACTTAGTAATTTATCCATTAAATTTATTATTTAAATAATTTATTTTGTATCCATTTTGACTTATAGTACACTCAATACTTCACTTTATTATTTAAACAATTTCTTCTTTGCAACCACTTTGACTACTTTGACCTTTTGGGGATTCTAGATGACTCATGCGGTTCTCCAACTTCACATGGCCATAACTCTCTAACCGTGAGGAGTTATGTGACATTCCACATACCACTGAAAATGGCATGACATGTACTATCCATCTAGAATAGTATTTCCTGTAAATATATAAAAAATCATACCATTATCCATAAAAACAAATTGGGTCCATTACCCAAACCTTTGTGCTACCGGAATTTGCTACCAGACTTTCTTCAAGGGTTGAAATCAATGACAACCAACCCAAATAATCAAAAAAAGTATCTCAGACATGCAGGAATTAATTCATGGATGGAATACACCAGTAGTATTTACAACCAACAAAACCACAGCTCCTCTCCAATGATTCGTTTTCCTTTCCCAAGACAAAACACGAATGAGGAAAGATGAGAGGGTGAAAGAATGAGTGGAGAGAGAACAAAATGAAAGGTGTCAACCACAAAAAATGAGTGAGTGAGTGAAGAATAACCCCCAAACAACCCACAAGATGGGTTTATATCTTTACTTCCAAATCAAAAACCACATGGCCTTCCCCGAGAATCTCATGTAACCACTCCTCTCCATTAAAAAATTATGGGTAGATAAAAATATAAGATAAATACTTAGCCCCTCAACCACCCTCTCTTGTGGAATCATATCCCCCTATAACTATTGTCCTTGTCTGTCTAGAAACCAATGATGTATTTATTATTAATAATGATCAAAACATTACATTTCCTATGCACACTGGCCTCTTTTAATTGTTTGGGCACTCTGGCCTTTCATAGATTAACGGAATACATTATTTAATACGGGGCTAAAAACTCAGGGAATTATAGGACATCACAGGGATTCCCCCATTTCCACTTGTATATGTTCTTGAAGACTTAGATACACTAGAAGAAACACTTTGGCCTGACATGCTGGGAGAATTGCTAAACAAAAAAAAGATCACTAAAAATCTCCTTTACTTGGACAAGTAGAGGTTCTTGAGGATCAATTAATGGAGGGTTAAATTTTCATAGAGGAATTTCGTCGACCACTTCCACTTCAAACAATTTAGTCTCCTTGAACCAAAGTTAAGACCCTTTGAATTATAGGTTACATATTTCACACCACTTAAGAGGTGTTTGTTCCTCTATGGTTGGTTCTAGTCCTCATATTCGATGGGACCGACGTGATAATTCATCCATGGTGAAAATAATATGTGTAAATCAAACACAATTCAACCTAAGGCTGATCTAGACTCAGAATCAAAGAGAACACCCATATCAAATCTAGGATAACAACAAGAACACCAATGGATCAGGGGGCCTTCCGAAAACCAACTCTCTGAGGAAGATGAATTCCTCACAATATTGGCTAACAAAGGTATGAGAAGAAGTTACGATGATCTATGTGAAACAACCTTGACTAGTGAAAGCACCATTTATTAAGATGGGCACCCTATGGGTGAAATGAGACCATGAACGAATGTTTTCTTCAGGTACTACATGAATTTCCCACCTATAGTAACCTTTGTTAGCTACCTAGGAAAGGTCACTAAGGCTACCACCTTACAATCAATGACCGTGAAAACAATCATAGGTCTAACAACACATAAGGGCAATGTAACTAGGCCCGAAGCTTTGAATGTGTTACCTCACACAGATGTGTGGCACTAATGAAATCCATGTATATGTAGTAGTCAAAGAGATACCACAAACACCAAAACAAGAAGAGAGGGGTAATCTCCCTACTT
Source organism: Picea glauca (assembly GCA_000966675.3). Classification (NCBI taxonomy): domain Eukaryota; kingdom Viridiplantae; phylum Streptophyta; class Pinopsida; order Pinales; family Pinaceae; genus Picea; species Picea glauca. Next base: position 960,540 of record JZKD02S2334068.1, read on the forward strand.
TCCCTGATGTGACCTCATGCTTAACACACTGGTTGTAAAAATATATTTTCACTCTTTAATGACTCCTAGGTTTTGTTTTCATGGCCTTGGAGAGTTTAGTGTCCAATCCTATTGCAAGGCCCTAAGCATATCTAGTGTTGGTTTTCTATCAAATAAAAATGTCTAATTGATTTTAGATTACACAATTTCATTTTAGTGGTTGTTTCTTAAGTCAAAGGGAAATGGATGAAATTTTTTGTGATTTTTGACTCTTTACCCAACCAAGCAATGCAAATATGTCAATGCAATTTGTTCAATTTAATGAATTCTAGCTATGGGAGGGAAGGGATAACTTTGTCTTTGTAAATTTTAAAATGTAACCTCACACACCAAGAAACCATACAAATAGTTTATATCTAAAATTCTTTCAAGAATTCAAACCAAACAATGCACCAATGCACTCTTGTTGCTAGTGCTTCAAAAGCTCACAAGCATGCAAAGACCTTTTTGTTTTCCAAATAAAATGAATTTTTTTCTTAATCTAATGAAAAAAACAAATGCAAATGGAAAACCAACAAATCAAGAAACATAGGGTAGTAGGAAACTGGTATTGATGTTGGTCAACCGACTCCAATGTTGCTACAAGGATCACACCCAAAAGTCACCTAAAATGATAGATCTAGAAATGGATAATAATCAAAAAAGGATAATCCAAATGTAATCCAATCAAACACTACTAGATCTATTTAGATCTATTGGCATTAGTTCCCAACCTTACAATATTACCAGACAACAAACAATCCTACCCAAGCAATCCAAAACAAGCCACACAACCACACTCCAAAAAATAAATTAAGGTAAATTATGTCACATCACGACTCAAACAAAGATAAGAGACCTATAGAAATAGATCAAGAGAGACCTCATGGACTATTCAAACCATATATAACCTTAGAATTTTATAAGATCTACAATATTCCCAATTTACAGGGATTGGCATGGGACAAGAGCTAGTCAATCATCAATGTGTCACATAGCATGTATACTGCAACAAGCAATGAATGTAGAATTTTTTTTTTTTAAAAGTGGATCTGCTTCAGATAAATCATATCTACCTTAGATCTATCAAATATGAGATATATAACCTCTGAAAGAGTAACATGAAGATAAATGACATCACAAACAAAAAAACAAAAGGTGATTTGGAAAGGAAATCTAAAGCTAGATAAAAATCAAAGATTCTTCCCCAATGGAGTCGTCAGTTATGTTATTTTAGAAATATCACCAATATGGTAAGTAGATATCCCTAGGACCTGCCTATTGATCATATACATACAATGGGGCTACACTTATATGGTTTTCCTAGACTCAATAAAATGGATTCACAATTAGCCTAAGGAGTGGTAGAGATAACATACCTTTCACTATACGATTTCCTTTATATATCCTGGCTAATGCATATTTGAATTTCTAGCTCCAACCTTTGCAACCTGCTTCCTACATAAAAAATACAAACAATTCCTTTCTACCTCTCTACTTGGTGTTATAATCCTAGATCTAACTCGAATATAACCTGATCTATAATGAATTAAATTGGATCCAAACATTTGTAGAGGAAATACAAACATGTTCATGGGGAAAATCAATGATATATTCATTAACATGAATAAATTACATCAAATTAATACCTTATATGTTGATGTATACTCCTTGGTTCCTTGCTCCATGCTTCTCCTCAGCTTCTTGATCAAACTAGGAAATCTGATTATGGTTGTTCTAAATAGGAAAATTACCTTTTCAATTGGACAACATAACTCTGCAAATGATTCTTCCTCGTCTTTCTCAATACTTTCCTTATTTATATAGATCCTTGGAAGAGGCTTGGGAGATATTGTAGAACCAAATAGAGACTCGAATGATGTGAGTTCCTAGGCTCATTCCATGAAGATACAACTCATCCCTCACTTGTCTCTTTGTAACTCCATGAATCTATAATTTTACATGGATCATCGCTTGTTGCACTATAAATGACCAGTGACTATCATTACGTGATGTCTCCTATAAGTCCTTCGACAACCCTAAAAAAAATCCCAAATACTAGGCACACATATTCTTTGACTTTCATCTTCTCCTGGATTCTCTTCTGGACCTATAGGGTGGAAATTAAGGCTATCAAATATTCCTCATGATGTGTGAGCTCAAGAAAGGAATGGATGGCTGAAAAAAAAAAAAAAAATAGTGTCCATATGAGATAGCATGAGGAGAGAGAAAAAGAGGTCCGAAGGATAAATATCTTCTGCAATCAAACACATAGGATGAATGCATCTATAGATCATCCCCTAGGTAGACATACTTAGACTTTGAAGAGTATCAAAGAATGGAATCGAAAAAATACACCGCGGATCCACGATATGAAATGCAAGGCTATGGCAACGAAAGAGTACATGGTCGATCCATTTCATCAATAAGATCATATCCACTACATAATACAATCTGGATCTATGTCATGAATACAATCATAGCCACCAACAAATACAATGTGGATCTATGACACATCATATATACATCAGGAAAACAATGAGCAATGAGGAACGTGCCCCCAAAGTCTTGAAAGTACTCATATATAAGTGATATACTCCATCGCAACTTGGGAGGTGATTTTGTAAAGGAGAGATGTGTCCCCAATTGTAATGTGTTTTTCCCAAACCTTGATCGTATGAATATAAATCATCTGAATAGATGTGTTGATGTCAAGCATGGTAGAAATTTTTTGATTATCGGTCATTGATGTATACCATTAACAGATGCGAGGGGACCAAACAATGAGGAATATGGACCCCAAGGTACCTAGTACAATATAGTGATTGTGAATAGAGGATATGATGTTGAAAACTTGTACAATAAATCGATCGAGATTCAATGATGTAAACCAATTGTCGATCATGAGGATGCATGGCAGTGAGGATTACAAGCTCTAAGGTACTAGCTGGTTTCTAGATCCCTCTTCTAGATAATGTGACAAAGTTGATAAGAAGAGATCTGTCGAAGGAGGGCCTTAATGTATCCCCCATTAATCAACAAAAAACATACATTGATATATGATGTCAAGAGAGAGTATCACAAAGTACAACTAACACATAGATGGTCGACTTGAAAATTCAACAAAATAACATATGGTTGATTCTGGATTAAAATCCCCTTGAACATATAGCATGACACAATGGTGACTTGGAGGTAAGGCACAAGAGTTGGATGAATATAGTGCAACAATGTAGGAGCCATTTAAGTACTCTCCATTATTAGTGGAAGAGTAACCAACCAGAGGAGTATTCATGACTCATATTGCTAGGACGACTCTTAGGAAAGCTAAAAACCAATTGTATGATGAGGACGCAAATATGTGCCATGTTCAAGGATGACTTGATTGGTGTTGCATTTTGAGAATATACCGATGGTAAAACAAACCCCTCTTTTTTTGTATTTTGTCTTCTTCTTGGTTTAATGATCATGAAAGAGGGATGAAAGTATGCTCAATGTGTAAATTTTTCATGTTATTTTACAAGTACGAAGAATAGAGAAAAGTGTACTCAATTGTATCTTTTCCATGTCCTTGTACGAGTCCGAAAAAGAGATAAAAGTATACTCATATAGAGAGAATGGGTATCTTAAAAACATGGTCCTATGTTGCAAGCGCATGGAACTGACCTAAGAAAGATGAATGCAAATGGTATTTGCAAGTGAGATCCACTCTTAACAAATTTTCTCTCCATGGGTAGATGGATGAAAAATGGAGACCAAATAATGCATGAGGCGGATGGTCAAGTCTACTTCAATAGCGGAAAGTGGGATTTGGGAAAACAATAGCACAACGATGGGAGGCATGATGCAAGAATAAAATGCATAGGGAACCATTAAGAAACATAAAAAATTTGGCAACCCCCTTGAGATGTGGAAAGAATATAGATGAATAAGGGATAATTAGGCTCAATCATCAAGTCATGGTGGGGCTATAAGAGGGTTCTTGGGTCTATGGGAAATCACAACATGGGTACCAAATGATAATTCAAGTGTTGAATAGGTAACCCATGGAGGGTAGGAACTATCTAACAAGTTACGACGTGAAAAAATAGAGTGGCTAATGTCACAACCTGATAGGATCGAACCTAAGTCATGTGACAACAAAAATGGTGGTTAATAATGAAAATATTGGATGCAGGGAAAAACCTATCTCTATATACTAGTTTTAAGAACATGTACCTCAAGTTCATGGGAAGTCACCATTTCCATAAAAAGGTCCCTGTAATCCTATCAACACATGTAAACTAGATTGTGGGGATCAAAACACATAGTGAAATCTCAAAAAAGAAAACACTTTTGGATTTTTTGGATACAATATATGAAAAACAAAAAACACTCACACCACACACCTATGTAAATGACATTATTCATATTGATGTTTTAAACCAAGTATATACCATTGCTAGGCTCAGGCCAAAGATATTTTCATAATCGATGAACTAATGAGCCGATGTTTGCATCATGTGGCTTACCATGTCGAGGCCATGCCTCATAGTAATGATTTTTTTCGGCCTAAGATAATCATTTTGAGTGGTTTCGTGAGCTATGACAACTCTTTGATGTGACCCATAAATATGTGAAGGAGGTACTAAACATGAATATTTAATGGACAAGAGATAAGAGAACTTGATGGCAAGTTCCAAAAATTATATCTGAGGCTAAAAAGGGTCAATAATGGGAGGCCTACCGAATTCCCTAGAAAACACCCCCAGTCCCTGATCAAGACTCATCATGCTAACTCTCGTGGGTTCCAAATTAAGAGAATATGATTTATGTGTCATCTAATCCTTGAGCTCACCTATGGAATCCATGACTACTAGGATGACCTCTTCTAAAAGGAACTCAAAATATAGGATGTCATGTGAACTTGGAGAGTCAACAACCCATATGGGTGAAGTAGGATGATCACAATCCATATGAGGATGGAATTTCTAACCAATATTAGTTGATGTTGATGAGATCGTTGGATCGACAATATCAACCACTGAGTGCAGCATGGAAGCTCTATATGATTCAACGTCCTCAGGATGAGGTACCATCCAAGGATTAGAAGACTTGAGGGATCCATTGATAAATGAATAAATAATATTGAATGGAGAAATGTTCATAGTAGGAGGTGGGGGAAGGGGAAATATTCCCATGAGTGAAGTATATTTAAAAATT
>JZKD02S2334068.1:982577-1061430 GCA_000966675.3 Picea glauca
TTAAAGGAAGAATGGTAAGGGGGGTCTGTAATTTGCCTGAATGTCGTTGATCAAGGCAAATAAATCCTGACCGTTCAAGAGTTGCACATTCGATTCCAGACGCCCCCCTCACCGCTAAAGGCAGAACAACAAGGGGGCTCTGGAATGAAGCCTCGGTTGTAGATCTGGGCGAGTGACTCTGGCCATCCAGATCTGCTCACCACTTACCCTAAGGCGCATTCACGCCCCAACTTAAAGTCGACATCTCTTCCTCACATCTGACGGTCATTATAGACCCTGAGATCCTTCGAAAGAATCTCGTCCGTTCATCGAGACTTATCATCACGAGAGTCCGAACTCTCGACCACGGGACTCCCGAATCCTCGATCCCCGGTTTCCCGATGTGGTTAATCTCTTGACACGTAGCCTCCTTAACTCGGACAGTCCATATCCATCTCAGGGTTTCCACCATGGAAAGTCCTGATCTCTCATCACCAGAACTCTCGAGTTTGTGATTCCTGATTTCCCGAAATGGGAAATCACACGACACGTGGCCTCCTTAAATCGGACGGTTCATATCTGTCTCGGGGTTTCCACCATGGAAAGTCCCGATCTCTCATCACCAGAACTCCCAAGTTCGCGATTCCCGATTTCCCAAAATGGGAAATCTCATGACACGTGGCCTCCTTAAATCGGACGGTCCAGATCTATCTCGGGGTTTCCACCATGGAAAGTCTCGATTTCTCATCACCAGAACTCCTGAGTTCGCGATTCCCGATTTCCCAAAGTGGAAAATCTCTTGACATGTGGCCTCCATTACTCAGACGATCCAGATCTATTTCGGGGCTTTCGCCCCTATTCACTATGGGTTTAACCCTCGGGTATCTCTTGACAGATCCAATGTCTGTTGGGTTTTCCAGCCGAGATCTGACGGCTCAGATAGGTTCCTAACTTGTGTGCTCTCCCACGACTCCCTGGACGTGGAAATATCAATGGTCTGGATGCTCTCATGGACCTTGGGGATCTACGGTCCCGACCTCTTTTCTACCCATGAAGACACATAAAGTCACAGGGGTAAGGCACTTAACATCCTACTTTATCCTACCAAATCTTAACGGTCATGAATGACCACAAATTTCTCAATGGAATCTCATCCGTCGATCACCACCTATCAAGGTTAAGGCACTTAAATTTCCAGCTTCTTCCTCTTATCTGACGGTTGTGAGTGACCACAGATCTCCCGACGGGATCTCATCCGTCGATTCAATACTTATCAGGGATTTCTTAAGGCCTTGCGCCTTCACATCCTCCTTCCAAGCTCTTGATGGGATTTTCAAGAAGGGTATCTCTATGGGGAGGTTTACCCAAGGTACTATCTGAGGCAGATAAGGGTATTGCTCTCCCGAGAACCAGACGTGAAGTATGAATTAGATCAGTACGCACATAAATAATGATTTATGAGAACATAATCCATATGTATTCTATCCATATAAACATACAACTACCAGTACTAATCAAGACACCATACAGACTTTCTTATAATGAAATCATTCACAATTTCACAGCTTATGATCATAAATGTCAGCATACATATATTTCAAGATGCCAAAGGCAAAACACTTATCATAAGGTAACACCAGGGGTTATGCAATTACTAAGAGGGGTGCTCGTTTCCACCCAGCCATAGGCTCAACGACTCCCAACGGATTTACCACTACCCACCCCCGAGTTGAGACCACGATGCTGTGAGACTGCGTCTCTGTTTTCCAGTGACTAGGAGTGAAGGTTACTCTCCTTCCTCTCTACTATCACTCACTCTGCATATCACCAGAGTTCTCTTTCTCCCCTCACGTCTGCCCCCAATCGCTTCTCCCCCATGCCTTATCCTCTTGTGAGGTTGCGTGTGGCATGATTTCCCTCACGCTGGTCAGGCCTGACAGCTCTATGGATGGGCAGTTCACCTCCCCATCCCTCATTAATTCCTAAGGATTCATCTACCTACCAGCCTGCAAGACATTTAATTCGGGGCCAGCGAGCCTCTTTTGGTTCTCCGTGCTAGTGAAATCCAAATATGGTATTGTTTTTCGGTGGAAGTTAATGCCACCTTTCCAGGTGCCTTCCACCACCTTTCTACAACCATCGTGGTATTTTTTTCAGCATATCCCCTCTCAGAAGTCCTGCAATATAAATTCATAATATTATTCACATTCATCGACCTTTTCCACAAGGTCCATTCGCATCACATATTCACATTTCTGAGTTTGCCACAGTTCTTGGCCAGTCTAGTTATTTTTACAAACTGGGGGAAACAGGGTGTTACAAAGAGTCATTCAAACACTTCAAGATATACAAAGATATGGTTGAAATAGAGATAGACTTGAAAATCAAATGTTTGATATCAAACAATGGTAGAGAGTTTACATCAAAAGAATTCATTGATTTTTGTGGAAAACATGGGATAAAAAGGAAATTCTCAGCAACTAGGGCACCTCAACAAAATAGAGTCATTAAAAGAAAGAATAAGACAATACAATAAATGGCCATAACCATGTTGAAATATTCCAAGTTGGGTGACATATTTTGGGCATAGGCAGTAAATACAATACTTCATATCTGGAACAAAGGAATTCTCATAAGTAATAGTAATAATATTCCCTATGAGATATGGAAAGGAAGACCATAAAATGTGAATCATTTTAGAGTATTTGGTGTTGGAGATACTTCACACACACATAGGATTTGTTTTTCCTAAGGTTTTCCCTATTTTTATTAGTCATTATTCAGTCTCCTATAGTTTAGGGAGAATATTCCTCTAGAAGAATATTCTCTTCAGTTCACATTTCATTTTGATCAGTTGAGTGGAGTCTAGATGCCACATTGGGATCATCACCATGCAACATTGGGATCATCACTAGATAATGCACATTTTCCTTGGGATTATCACTAGGCTAGCACATTACTCACGATTCCATGATCTCCTCCCCAATTCACTTTGTTTCAGTTAGTTAACTGAAGACTCGGAGACTAGTTAACTCAGACTAGGTGTCAATTCACTCTCGTAACTTCCTGAGAGACTAGACTAGGTGGAAGTTTACTCTTGTAACTACTGGTGTGTGTATAGATCACTCTATAACGCCATTATGGTGCATTTTATTCTCCTCCAGTGCACATTAGTTGATTTATACAAATTATATCATGTGTAAATTATCATTCATTCATTTGGTTAATGAGAATTCTTCCACTCTTTCTCTCATGTTTCTATTTTCTCATATTTTCTCCACAAACTTTGTATTCCATTTTACATATAGATATATTTTGTGTAGTTTCAACACATTTACATGGTATCCGAGCCAACGGATTTCTATGAAAAAGACACCGAAAATTCTTTTCGCAGGTACTGAAGATTGAAGACAACAGAAAAATGGAATTTCCAAAAGAATTCATTCTTACACCATACAATTTCTTTGCATGGAAGGAGAATATTGTAACGTCCCTCGGCCACCCACAGGCCAGGGAATGCCACTCCAGAGCAATCTCTCATGCTCTAATACTAGTTGTTAACATCCCCAACTTTAAACAGGCTGAGCCATGCTACTCTAGGGAACTTTTTCATTCTCTTATTGCAGAACATACGGTAACATACTTAGTATTCAACTGAGCTATGCCACATAAATTTTCTCTTCAAAATGCATGCACCTTAAATATATACATTCAACACTCTTGCCGAATCTTTACATATAAACATAAAGAAACAATTACATTCGGTAATATACAATTTCATACTGAAATAACAGTAAACACATATATGCAGCATATGCAGGGAAATACCCATAAACATACAGGCAATTATAATCACATATATGATAAACTATAACATAAACACATAAATAACAATGCAACATATAATTTTATCATACGATTGGTACTTGGAAATATTGTCACCAACTACGTACAGATCGTCCACGAACCTCCTAGCCTTAGACTACACTATTCATCACTCTCAACAGTGAGTCACCCCCGAGTTGGGACTGAACTCCACTCAGGTAAAGGGGTTCCTAACCAATCTAGGGTTCATAGACAATAGGAAATACTTCATCTCAGGTGCTCGCTCAACTAATAGCCTACAGCCTCTCATTCTCCACATGCCTGTCCCACCCAAGGAAGTGTGTCCCTTCTCTGCTCAATAGTCCCTCGGATACCCCACTTCCCTTATAGGGATTCAGTAATAGGCCAGACAAGAATTCTTAAAGCACTATAGTTGTAGTTTATCACCTTCGAGAATCAATCCTCAGTAATTCTCTTGCTCAGAGAATTTCTCATGGGCCTGACAACCCGCCTCTTCAATTTCGCATGGGCCTGACAACCCGCTTCTTCAATCCCACTCCCAAGATAACTAGTTACACCAACTAGAATGGTTAATGAAACATGCTCAGATACAGTGAAATGAATGTCTGAAGGATAACGGACTATGTGCGTGAAATGGTAATGGTATCATTGACTAGATAACTGAGTGATGGAAGGAATCAGCGTGAAACTGATCGTGAAGTATCACAGTCAGAATGATCGTGAATGTGATTGTGAGAATGATCCTCAAAAAAAGTGACCAAATCAGCTAAATCTCCACAATATGTATGCATGTCCCCAACTTGACACTTGTCATATCGAAAGTTACTTTGGTCCACTTGTCCCCAACTTTAGAACTTGGGATAAAATAATTATCCACACTTTATGCTTTAGCAAATATTAATATAATATTCCTTTTTGGCTTAAGCTCTCTAGCTTATCCCTTTACCTTGAATTTTGGCCATCTCTTTCCCTAATTGGTGAAATTCATTCCCCCATCTCTTTTATCGTGGTTGATCTATGTGCAACGATGTATTTTATATTAATTGTGAGACATATACAAAATAGGCACACTAGCCTTTAATATCTAGGCACTCTGGCCTAATTCCAAAACATAAGCATTCCAGCTTATAATAACTGGCTCACCAGCCTATAGCACATATCATATACACAAGGTTCATTGACCTCCATACTGTGCGCACTTTAGTTACTATGCGCGATATCCGGGAATGTTCATGCTACATCATTTTACTGCACAGTTCATGCACACACTATGCCATGGAAGGTGCATTACAAAATTATGTAAAAATAGCTCACCATCTTAAGTACACTTACATTACATTTACAATTGGGTTCGGTCGAGGGATATTACAATCCCCTCCCCTTATTTATGCACTGTCTTGAGTGCATCATACACCCATATACAATAGAGTTTTCAAAAATCTTCAAAAAGATGTGGGTATTATGTCCGCATTGCATCCTCATGCTCCCAAGTAGCATCCTTAGGACCGTACCAGGTCCATTGGAACTTTACAATCCCTCTGGCTCGGTTCCAGAGCTTCTTGACTTTCTGGTCCAAAATGCACACAGGATGCACTTGAAAAGGGCCTTCTTGCTCCACCTGAATCACATTCCAATCAATAACATAATTAACATCAGGTATATATTTCTTTAGCAATGATACATGGAAGACATTATGAACAAACATAGATCCAGGTAATGCAATCATACAAGCAACTGGACCAATCCTCTCTAGGATTTCAAATGGCCCACAAAATTTGGCTGCCAACCTGGCGCAACTTCCCAGCTTCAGGGAAATCCTATTAACTTTCACAATGAAATCCCGTTAGCTTTAGCTTTCACAATGAAGTCTGCATTTGGGTATTCAATCCTTAATATTGGAGCACTTTCCATTAATTGTTTCAAGCGTTGGAAACTCTTCTCGCAATCTTTGAGAATCCTTCAATAAATCTTTTGTAGTAGCCTAGAATACCCATGAATGATCTCACCTCTATCACTTTCTTCAGCACTGACCATTCTCTAATGGCCTCTATCTTCTCAAGATCCACTGTTATCCCATCCTTTGAAATGATATTCCCCAAATAATGATTTTTTTTTCTGATAAAATGAGCACTTGCTCAACTTGGCATACAACTAATGATCCCTTAATACTTGAAACACCATCCTCAAATTATGTTCATGCTCTTCCTATGAATTATAATATATAAGAATGTCATCCAAAAAGACAATGACAAACTTGTCTAAATATTCTTAGAAAACACCATTCATTAAGCACATGAAAACCACCGGTGCCTTTGACAACCCAAATGGCACCACTATGAAATCATAATGACCATACCTTGTCCTGAAGGTGGTCTTCCTGATATCTTCTTATTTAATCCTTACCTGATGATATCCTAATCTGAGATCTATCTTTGAAAATATCTTTGCATCCTTCAATTGATCAAATAGATCATCAATCCTTGGCAGAGGATACTTGTTCTTAATAGTCACTTTATTCAACTGTCTGAAGTCAATGCACAATATTAGTGTTCCATATTTCTTTCTCGCAAACAAGACTAGGGTACACCAAGGTGACACACTTGGGCATATATACCCCTTCTTCAAAAGTTCTTCAAGATGCATTTGCAACTCCTTCAACTCTGGTGTGCTCATTCGGTAAGGAGTCTTTTATACTGGCGTTGCTCCAGACATTAAATTTATAGAGAAATCAATGTCTCTCTTTGGGGGTATTCCGGGTACCTCCTTGAACACATCTTCAAAATCTTCCAGGACTGCATAATCCTCCAAATTTGACACCTTATATCTAGGTGTCTCTGCCAAATGAGATGCAATTATTTGACACCCTTTTTCATAACATTTATTCAGCTACAATGCTGAAATTTCTCTAATGGTTACTGCCTTGGGAATTCCCTGTACTTTCCTTAGTTTCCCTTCCTCATCCAGGAAAGTAAATGATTTCTTGTGATAGTATAATAGAGTGTGGTGTTGGTCCAACCAATCCATCCCAATTAGATAGTCATAGGAAACTAAAGGCAAGATGTTTTAATTTGCCTTGGTGTTCAGTCCATTCATGGCTATGAGGCATGACTTAAACATCTCATTAAATTTTATTCTGGCTCTTGTAGCCAACTGCACCAACCAGGATTTCCCATGCTTTCTTCTTGGCAATTGCAAACTTTCCACCATCTTAGGGTCTATATAACTATGACTAGCTCCTGAATCAATTAAAATAGCAATGGTTTGGTTGTTGATCATACCTTCCACTTAAATCATGTGGGAATGATACTCTGCTTTCTTATTGTCCAAGGTTGCATAAATATTTGGCACATATTTGCCCATGTCCTCCACTGTTTCAGCTTGTTGTACATTGTGCACAACCCTACCTTTTTCACCTCTGTGAGGACAATCTCTAAACCTATGATCTCCTTTACAAACCCAAGATTGAATAGGTGTATGACTTGGCCTTTGACTCTCTGTGTCAATCGTTCTGGTTTCTTTAGGTGTTTTTTGTTGTTTTTGGACTAATCGGTAGGTGCAGACACTAACAGATCTCCCTAGATCCACCTGGATCTAGAACAACACAGGACAAGACATGACTCTTTCCCTAAGTTGCAATCATTGAATCTACTAACAAGGAGGAATAAGTGGCATACCTTTATATCACTTCCTTAGGTATCTGTTGCTCCCGCTTCGCTCTGGTGCTCTCGTGAGGTCGAGACCAAGACAACACAAACCAACCAAAGTAAATATAGAAAAATTTATTGAACGTCAACTTATGTGTATGATCAAGGAATTACACAATAAAGTAAGAGTGACTTTATGGGAAAGGAACATGTCATTGTATCATATTAATTGAAAGTAGAAGATACAACCTGATCACCTTGATGTCGCAAGATTCCTTTCAGTGACCCTTGGTTCCAACACACACACACTTGCTCTGTGCTTGCATGAAGAAGATCCAATTCCTCTTGATAGACTAACTATAACCTTCAAGTCTTTGTCCAAGCAGGGTTCTTCACACAATTCTTACATCAATTCTTCATTCAATCTTACTTAACCTTTTCCATGAGAAACCTTTCAATATATAGAAGAAGGAGAGATGGTTACATGGATGAGGATGATCCCATCAAATCTGAGAAGTCAGTAAAATGACAACCATATGAATGCCAACTCATTTTCTAGAAGATTCCCTTCTAGAACCCTCTAGACCTCTTCTCTTTTCCAATCTTAACAACATGTTCGCACCCTATGTATGGAGAAAAATGCAATAATTTCACACCCTAGGTGTAGCTGGTCTGCGAGAATGAGGGATTCTCGCACCCTTGGTCATATGCAGCCTGCGAACTCACTTTGAAAATATGTTTCCGGAAGGAGACAAGATCCACTTTTCTCAAGAAAAAAGTCCTTTTTGGGAGCCTGAATACACCATTGTTAATACATCACCAACATGACCAAAATCATGTGTAACAAAATGCTCCCCAAAGTATGAGGCCGAAATTAGTGACAGCCAAAATACTTTGTAAACTGTGTTTGTGTGTCGGAAACCAGGAGTGCACCTAATCAAAAACCTGCAAACAACCAAGCATCTGCAGAATATAATACCAGTTCTGAGGTAGGCATTCCCATACTCAGAACACAAACGGATGTCATCATGAATGTGGGTCATGGCCACAAATCATACACTGTGGATCCATGCCATCAAATATAATGCATAGCCACCAGGAATACACTTTGGATCTATGCGAGAAGACTCAAATTAGGATGACATAGCCATGTGACATACAAAGTGGTTCCATGTGTCAATGCAAATCATACATACTCCATCGCATCCTGGATCAAAAAGATGAAATCCAGGGTCTTCAATCCCATCACCTAAAAGTATGAATCTAGCCATGTCATTACATGTGCCAAAGTCAAACATGGTAGAAACCACTTGATTACCGGTCATTGATGAAACCATTAACAAGTGCGAGGGAAATCACCATTAATGTCAATGACTCCCAAGGTACACTAGTACAATCCAATGAATGTGAATAAATGAGATGAGGTCAAACATTCAACAGAATCTTCTGATCAGGAGTCAATGATGAAAACCCATTGTCGAAAGTGAGAGAACCTGCCATTGAGGAATGCAAGTTCCAAGGTACCAAATAATTTCTAAGTCTTGTTTCCGAATAATGAGTTGGAGTCGATGAGACAAGACTCATCACAGGAGGGCCTTGATGTATCCCCCATCAATGACATGAAATAAATAACATATTTTGAAGGTGAAACAGAGTATGAATATAGATGACAATGGACACGGGGAAGGTCGACTTGGTAAGATTGGACAACTGCATATGGCTGACTCAAATAAAGGTTTTAGATGAACTTCTCTTGAACATATGAACGACACGACCAGGGATTTGGCATCACTAACTCAGATATGACTCAATATATGACCTTGTAACAAGTCGAATGAGAGACAAATGGATTTCCCAAACCGGGTTCAAATAGTGAATAGGGGGTGTCATGTTCAAGAGCGACACTTACTGCCAATAATATGAATACGAAAACACATCCCTTTCCCAAATTTTTCCCCACCATTTCTGGCGAGTACCTCTTTATTTTTACGCAAGATTGAGGAGGATAACATATGCTTGTTGATGTAAGCTCATCCTTCAGACAAGTCCCTCGGAGTATGTTTAATGAACCCTAGGAAGGAGTGGTTCAGTCCCATTATGGGTCTTTCAATGTTTGTTTAATGAGTCCAAAGATAGAAAACTCGAAGGTTTTTCATGATTATAGAGTCTGGAAAAACACTCAAAAGAGAACTCTCTCAGTTCCTTTTTTGTAAAGTAGTCTGATGAGACCGAAAAAGAGATAAATTATCGCCCAACAAACATTTTCTTCAAATACTTTAACGAGCATGAAAAGAACAAGGTCACTCGACAATATTTTCATGTTTAGAGAGTCTGAAAAGAGCTTAAAGAGGAATCCAAGGGGTTCCTTTTTCGTATAACCTTGATGAGCCCAAAAAAGTGATAAAAGTGTGCTCGATTACGTTCTCATGTATTTTCGAGCGTGAGAATGAACAAAGACCAAGCTCGAGGTTTTGTCTAAAAACCATAAAAAACAATTAAGCATGCGATGAAAAAGAGAAAAATATCCGTACTCCTTCATGTGGACTTCAAAGTCGTTATATCTACAAAAAGTCACACTCATAGGGATATTAGGTATTAGGTTTGATGAATAAAACAATTATAAAAATCAACAAAAATGGTAAAAAGTAAATATAAGTGGGTAAAATGGATTTTACCATAGTCATTGTAACTTTGCCAAGAATTTATCCCAAAACCCCTCTTTTGCCCTTGAATTTCAGTGCTCGAGTGCGAAAGGTACAAACAACCATTTGGTGAACCGTCTCCGTCAACGAGGTAATCTCTCTGTCTTCTACCTTTTCATGGTTCAATTTTTTGTTTTCATTGGAAAATTTCAAGTTTTTGAGTTTGTTTTAGAGCCAAAACTTGCGCCCAGGCGTTTTTGCAGGCTAGCCATACGGGACCTGTGAGAATGCATGATTCTCACAGGTGGCCCCAAATGAACCTACGAGAACCTCGCACTGTGCTAAAGGGGCACCTGCGAGGGCCACAAAATGAAAATTTACTTTGATTTTTTCTTAGTGAAAAATGTGCCAAGGCTTGAAATGAGTTGCTGACTCTCTTCTCATGGTTCTTGTGCAGGCATTTAACAATCACGATGTTGGAGTGGCGCGAAAGAGAGAATGAAGAGGATGATGCTATTGTTGGGAATGACCAGGGCACTATTGCCGCTCTTTGAGACTATGGTCTCTTGAAATTATTTAGGATCCAGGGCATGAGAGCCCAAGTCAGGTTGTTGGAGTATCTCAGTCATATGTGGGACGTGGACCAACAAGTATTCCACGTGGGGGTCCACACATTTTTCTTGGATATAGAGGATGTTTATTTCCTGACAGGACTTTCACAGCATGGGTACCATGCTATATTGACCGGTAGCCAAGGTGGTGGGTTGCCTATGAGTGAGTATTGACGTCAGTACTGTTTTCCAGAGGCGGAAAGAAGCAAAGGAAAGGTGTTCATTTGGGGGGTCCAGAATTTGACCCTTCGCACCATCGTGTTCACCATTTCTCGTATGGCTGGGAGCACTACTCCACACATGGATATCCAGAGATATTTTCAGTATTCCATTGAATGTATTGAGCCTCAGGTCTTTAACTAGTCAGATGCAGTCCTTCGTAGCATAAAGAGGCAGTTGACAAAATGCAGAAGAGGTAACCTGAAAGAATTCGGGTACGGATCACTTTTGGTGTCCTTCTTTCTCAAGAGGGTTCCATTACTAAGATTATAGGTTGAGTGGGGTTTACCAGCCCCATAGGATTCGAGGATGTTGAGGTGGTGCAACCTCATGGCCCGACATGTAGCTGGGCCTATCATCAAATACAATGATTCCTTCTTTGACTGGTTGTAGCCACAGATGTTGATGGTCGACGATTATGCCTGTGCCGGGTTGGATTTTCGAGGGGATCCGGATTTGGCCTTACCTAAGAATGCTCAGTGGGGAATTCTAGGTAAGAAGTACACATTTTGTTCTTTTAAATGTTTTTGTGATTTTATCATATGCAATGTTTTTATGTTTGTCCAAGGTATAATTACAAAAATTCTTTTTGATGACACAAACATGGGGCCGTATCAACCTCTGGGTACCTCTCCTATTCAGCAATGAGGAGAGGTGGCTCCAGTGCCACGATGGGATGCTGAAGATTATGAGGTAGTGGAGCAAAACTTAGAGGGGTTGACTGTTGACATTCCCGACATGACTTTCGGAGAAGTCCCTCGACGTTATCAACACCATAATATGGGTGTGTCAGATTCTGTTGGCCGACTGCTTCCTAGGGTTGCCCTGGCAGTCATGTGTTATCACGAGCGTCACCCATGATGTTACTTTGTAAAATCTACGAGCTTCATATTTTGAAATTTTGGTCCTCGGACAAAACTTTTTGTAAAAAACTTTTGATCGTTATATACATATATGTGGCTTCTACCGGCTTATCTTATGTTATGTGATCCATGTGATGTGATTGTTTTATAAATGGCCCAAATGTCTATCTAATACATAGTTATCTAATGCATCAGTTAATGCATTTAGACATCTAGGAATATGTTGATACTCAATATAATCAAAATAACATTCCAAGAGGCGAATTCGTAAATACACCCGCAATAAAGTAGGACTTCGAATAGCATAGACATTACTTAACTGTAGTACTACTAGTTGCGAATCGAGTCATACAACAAAGTGACGGATATCGAGTGAGATAGAATCAATCAACAATTCTATAACGACGCTATACTTTGCAATATTGTTGGTCGCACAGCCGAGACACACACCTCGTAGAGTGATAAGTTCATTTGTAGGGGCATAAATTCCCCAAGCAGTAGAAGCAAGGTTCTGAGTACTACGGCTAGCACCATCAGCGAACCCAATGTGGGGTAGTGAAGACTCCGACATCTAGAAACCAAACACAATGTAACATAAGGGTAGAGACCAAATAATAAAAAAAACATACTATAGTAACACACAAGAAGTATGATACAATAAAATACGAGTACTCATGCACAGGTGATCTTAGGCATAGTAATTTTTTAAGTACAACCCATTTCTGGGTTCACTCAAAGGGATACCATCGTAATATACTAACTCGTAATCTGCTTTCTCCAACACTCATATAATGATGTAAGGACCTTGCCACATAGCTTCAAATTTTCCATCTCCTAGCATATCCTGATCTTGTTCGTAAAGGAGAACTAGATCACCTTCGGAGAAAATGTGAGGCTTGACATGTTTGTCGTATTGGGCCTTGACACGTTTCTTCTGGGCTTCTATGACTAGGGTAGCATTGCGTTGAGTTTTGTCCAATCGCATGAGATACAATAGATGTTCTTCTTCAGCATAAGTGTTTGGTAGGAGTTTGACGGCTAGTTTTAAGAAGGGTATCTCACATTCAATCGAAAAGATGGATTCTAGACCATAAACTAACCGGAATGGTGTAAACCCGGTAGCAGACTTAACGGACGTTCGGTAAGCCCACAATGTTGAAAACAAGATTGTGTACCAACTCGTTTTGTGAATCCCTATCATTTGTCGAAGCATGGTGATGAGGACTTTATTAATCGCTTCGACTTGGCCGTTGGCTTGTGGGTAATAGGGTGTTGAGTTTTCATGGCGAAGACCCAACTTTTCAGTGAGTTCGGACATCATGAAGTTTCTAAAGTGGCTACCGTGATCGGTGACGATAGCCTGAGGAACACCAAAATGAGCTATGATGTGATTGAATATGAATAATGTTGCGGTCTTCCCGGTATTGTCAAATGTCGGCATCGCCTCGGCCCATTTCATAAAATAGTCTACGACTACAATAATGTATCCATGCCCCACGACTAAGTGAGGGTGACATGTCACGAAATCGATACCCCATTTCGAAAAAGGACCGACGAAGACCATAGGGTGAATAGGAGTGGGATGTGATTGTATTTTATGGTTGTAGGTCTGGCAAGCATGGCATTTTTGGAAGGAAATTATACAATCGTTAAATAAAGAGGGCCAAAAATACCCAGCTCGCAAGATTTTTTGGGCAGTGGCATACTCAGACATATGACCACCACAAGCTCCAGAATAGAAGTTATTTAGGAATTTCTCAGCCTCGTCAAACATGAGGCGGCGTTGAAAAACTGAGTCAATCCCACGACGATAAAGAGTATCATCGAGGATAATATACTGATGGGCTTGGTATCATATTCGATGGCGATCAGTACTAGACAAATTGGGCCGGAATGTCTGGGTTTGGAGATATATGATGATATCTCCGTACCAAAGATCATCAGAACTAATCAAGAAAAGGCATTCATCAGGTAATGAATCGGCTGCCACCTTTTCCGTCTCAGAGTAGGGAAAGTCGCATATCAACTCGGCAAACACTAAGGAATTCTTGGACTTAGCACGTTAGAATTCCAAGTCAAACTCCTAGAGTATCACGATCCATTTGGAGTATTTTCCCCCTAGAAGTTGACATGTGAGAATGTGTTGCATAGGGTTGCAGGTAGAAATTACCGTAGTCTTGTGAGAGAGGATATAGTGCCGGAAACATTGAACTGCTTGGACGGTTGCCAAGGCCAATTTTTCGACATGTAAATACTTGGTTTTAGTAGGCGTTAGACTTTGACTCAAGTAATAGATGACATGTTCATCATGAGAATCATCCTCCTGGACGAGAACCATAACGATGGTGTAATCTGAGGCTGCGAGGTAGAGGAAATAATCGCGACTGTAATCAGGGGGGAAGAGAAGTGGAGAAAATGTTAGGGACAGTTTCAGAGCTTCGAAAGCTTTGTTTGCGATGGTATCCCATACGAAATTGGACCCCTTTTTCAGTAGTCGTGTATATCCAAGAGTTATCTTGGCATAGTTTGGGACGAAACGACGAAGAAAATTTGCTTTCCCTTGCAAACTTAGTAACTGGCGAAGTGAAGAAGGAGGAGGGAGATTGAGAATTGCCTCAACCTTCAAAGGATCTACCTGGATCCCTTGACATGAAACAATAAATCCTAGAATTGGGCCAAATTCTATGCAGAAAACACATTTGTGAGGATTCAAGTGTATATGGTAGAACCAACATCGAAGGAAAATGGCTCGGAGGTGTATTGGATGATCGACCCGGTGCATGGAATGAGTAGGTAAGTCATCAAGATAAGACTACACGATGTGCTTGATATCATGGAAGGCATGAGACATAGTGCGTTGAAAGGTTGTGCCAGTGTTTTTGAGACCGAAAGGAAGTTTTCGATAGGCAAAAGTGCCCCAACGAAAAATAAAAGCGATTTTGTGTTGGTCCTCGGGAAAAATATTGATTTGATTATATCCGGAGAAACCATCCATTAGAGAGAAGATTTCACTTCTGGCACAATCGTCGACAATCTGGTCGACGAAGGGGGTAGGAAAGTTGTCTTTAGGACATGCTTTGTTAATGTCCCTATAATCAACGCACACGCGAATTGTGCCTTGTTTCTTGTTGATCGGGACAAGATTAGAAATCCAGTCAGTGAGAGCCACCGAGTAAATAAAACCGGCTTTGAGAAGTTTCTCGACTTCCAGCTTGATAGTGGTCGCTTTATGTGGGTGGACTAGACAAAGGAGTTGTCGGACAGGTTTAGTGTATGGGTATGTCTTTATCTCATGTATCACAATGTCGGGGTCAATACCCAACATTTCTTCATAGCTCCAGGTGAAGACATCGCGAAATTATTTGAAAAGTGACTTGTAGGTGACGATTTCGTCAGGGGAACATGAAGCTCCGATGTGCACATTTTCGACAATTCCAGGTTTTATGGATATGTCTAGAGAAATTGTGGGTGAGATATTCCATAAGTTCCCTTCGGAAAACAAATTGTGTGTAGACTCGGGAACAGTGGAAATGATGACAACGGTCGACGGGGTTGAGATCCGTTGGTAATGCTTGATGGTGTGTTGTTCCAAAAATAGGATGGAAAGATTATGTCCATCGTCTGAGGGGGTGTCTTCCATAACAGACATAATCATTTCGTCCGTGGGAAAAATGACGTGGAACGGATCTGGAGATAAATGAACAAGAGAGGGGGTAGAAGGAGTTGTCAATTGAATGGCCTGATAGGTGGATTCGATCGGGTTTAATGACATTTCGTCGTCGTAATGAAGATGATCTTCGGGGTCAAGTACCATTCATGGGTTGTGAGATTCATGGGTTGTGAGATGCAGGGGTTCCATGAATAGAGGTGGAGATCATGTTGATTGAAGCAACAAATAGGTGAGGAACATCGGGTGGTGGGATGGGGAAAGTACCCATTAATGAGGAGTCTTTAAGAAGACCCACACCGACGTTCTCATATCTGGGGGGGGGTTTGGCGATGAAAGTTACATTGCTAATACGTGTGTCTAAGTTAAAGAAGGCTAATTGGTCGACGATAATGACCTTTCCTTGATGTGGGAAACGTACAACACGTAAAAGAGTCGACATAATTACGCGCATGGAGTCAATCCATCTACAGCCAAGCAGAAGATTGTAATCGAGAGGAGCGTCAAAGACTTCCACTTCAAATTGGACCGTTTTTCCTTCTAACATGATTGGCAATGAAGGGAGGACGCCGTAAGGTTTAAAATCGAAGCCATTAAAGGCTTTGAGTGTGTTGTGGGATTCAGTCAAAGAGGGAGAGCCGATGGCTTTCCAGCAGATAATAGACATGACCCAAGTGAGTTTGGTCAACGTCAATTCTAGGTACCGTGAAGACTTGCCCCTTCATAGTCACCTTGTGTAAGACCCTAAGAAGATAGGCCACTAAGGTTACCACCAACAACAATAAATCCTGGGGGGACAGTCGACAGTCCAATCCACATGCAAGGGCAGGATATCTAGCCTGAAATCAACTTGAGAGGCTTCCACTCATCATTGTGGGTATACCTTCAAGTGACCCCCATAATAGGTGCAATCTATACACTGATATTAACAAAGCAGGGTGAGTAACTCTGTCAATATCAATGCGACCTCGGGTTTGACCCTTGTGTGAGAAGGGATTCCCAGGACAAAATGTTGCAAATGCAATTTGACACTCCTTAACACAAGATGCTATTGTGTGTTTTGTGCTTTGGAGAGTGTATCTCTCTGCCTTATTCCAAAGCTCTAGCCTAGCTAATTTTGGTGTAATAGAGTCCTAGAAAAGAGTTACTAGTTAAATTTTAAGATTTGCACGATATTATTAAAGGTTTTTATTACTCAAAGGAGACGGAAATGAAATTGATGTTGTGGATGACTCTAACCCAACAATGCATAGATAGGAATGAAACATATCAATTCTTGTTCGATGAATCCTATTTATGGGAGGGAAAGAGGAGTTTTCTGGAACAATCTTGAACTATGAAATATAATCTTCTTTGAAAACACAATATCAACAAATCACGACCAATGCCAATTCTTTATTCATTCTATTTCAACAACAGTGGTGAAACTAAGAAAAACAAGCAACTAATGAAAATAAATATACAAAAAAAACCCAAACCAATCTTTCAATGAAGACAAACATAACAAGCAGACAAGACTAGTCTTTTCAAATGCATGTGGGCAACAATTTTCCAAGCAATGAGAAATTGAGAAAGACAAATAATCCCAACTTTTAAATTGGTCACCGGCTCCCAACCAAACAAGCACTCGAAATTCAGGACCTGAGATTATATCCTTGTTAAGAAAAAGTCAAGAGATAACAATTGAGAAAAATGTATAAGAAGATCTTTCGATTTCCGAAGACTAATCATTCACCAAATCCAAAGTCAAGAAACAATCAATTAGTGGCCCAAGAAGTTCTCTTCAGACACATGTACAAATCTGGGTATCTGGGCATATAGAAGACCTTAATACCAAAATTTTGCAAAATGGGTTCGCAGGCAAGTAGTAGTGTACAGTGCGAGAATGGAGCATTCTCGCAGGCTACTCACAAGCAAAGTGCAAGATGTTCACACTGGACTGCATAGTAGGGTGCGAACTCCAGTAGTTCTCACAGGCAATAAAAGGGTTCAGTGCGAGAATGACTGAAACTAGGCAAAATTTGGAAAAAGGACAAAAAATTTGAAAGAACCTCTAGACCTAGAGAGTCTGTCAGGGTCTCCTCAAGACTCAAACATTGATAGAAATGAAAAAATGGTAAGGTAAGAGCAAATGGCCAAGGAAAAACACCAAAAAATGGGTTGCATCCCCCATGGAGTTGCCAATTTTGTTATCAGACTAATCAATAGGCGCAGACACTAACAGATCTCCCTAGATCCACCTAGATCTAGAACAAAATAGGACATGACATGACTCTTTCCCTAAGTTGCAATCATTGAATCTACTAATAAGGAGGAATAAGTGGCATACCTTTATATCGCTTCCTTAGGTCTTTTTTGCTCCCGCTTCGCTCCAGTTCTCTTGTGAGGTCGAGACCAAGACAACAAAAACCAACCAAAGTGAAGATAGAATAATGTATTCAACATCAACTTATGCGTATGAACAAGGAATTACACAATAAAGTAAGAGTGACTTTATGGGAAAGGGACATGTCGTTGTATCATATTAATTGAAAGTAGAAGATACAACCTGATCGCCTTGATGTCACAAGCTTCCTTTTAGTGACCATTGGTTCCAACACACACACTTTTTGTGTGCTTGCATGAAGAAGATCCAATTCCTCTTTATAGACCAACTAAAGCCTTCAAGTCTCTTTCCAAGAAGGGTTCTTCACACAATTCTTACATTAATTCTTCATTCAATCTTGCTTAAACTTTTCCATGAGAAACCTTTCAATATATAGAAGAAGGAGAGATGGTTACGTGGATGAGGATGATCCCATCAAATCTGAGAAGTTAGTAAAATGACAACCATACGAATGCCAACTCATTTTCTAGAAGATTCCCTTCTAGAACCCTTGAGACCTCTTCTCTTTTCCAAGCTTGACAATAGGTTTGCACCCTATGTATGGAACAAATTGTGAGAAGTTCTCACCCTAGGTGTAGGTGGCCTGCGAGAATGAGGGATTCTCACACCCTAGGTCATATGCAACCTGCAAACTCACTTTGAAAATATGTTTCTGGAAGGAGACAAGATCCACTTTTCTCAGGCAAAAAGTCCTTGTTGGGAGCCTGAATACACCATTGTTAATACATCACCAAGATGACCAAAATCATGTGTAACAATTGTCCTTGTGGATTATTTCTAAAGAATGGTGGCTTATCTCCCTTCTTCCTTTGATCCATCTTGAATTTCTTATTGTCCTCCCAAGCCTTTTGGAAAGATGGCCTTTCTTTCTGCTGATCATATAGGAATTTAGCTCGCATTATGGTCTCTTCCAATGTCTTGGGATCATCATACTATATTTTGTCACTCACGAGTGGTGGCAATCCACTCAAATACCTTTGAATTTTGACTGTCTCATCCTTGATGAAAGAGACATACTTCAACATTTCTATAAACCTTCTCTCATATTCATCTATGGTCATACTTAAAAGAACTCTTTCATTTTCTTGTCATAGTATCTCTTAGTCAAGTATTTATTCTCAAAATACTTCTTGAATTCCCTCCAAGTAACACTTTTCTCTTTAATGTGTTGCACCTGCAAAAACTGATCCCACCGCATGGAGGCCTTTACTTTGAGTTGATAGATAGCAATTCTACCTTCTGCATGAGAAGAATATTTATGCAATTGGAAATACTTTCTCATGCCCAGCAACCATGTCTCTACATATTCATCCTTTTTGTGTTCTCCATCAAATGTAGGAGGTTTTATTTTGTTCATTTATCCTCATAGTTCATCTACCCCAGAAATATTATACCTTCTAATAGGGGATGTAATCGATTTATTGCATGTTCTCTTATTGTAATTCCTTGGGGAGTGATGGTGATGTTTGCTAATACTTCTTTCTTTTCTTTCCTCATCCGAAGGCTTGTGACTTTCAGATTTTCTTAAGCCACTCTCCTTACTCAATTTCTTTTCTAATCTATTCAATCCCTCCAATAACTTCATGTGGAAGTCATCCTGCTGCTTTTTGGGTCTCATAAGCCTTTCATTATCATCTTTATGGCTTTGGACATCCTTCTGCAAATTCTTAATGGTCTCTTCCATAATCATTTTTTCATTCCTTTCTTCTCCGTGTCCATTGGAGTTTCTTCCTTCAATTCCCAAATGGACATCCACCCCATCCAGGCTTAGTGTTGAAACTGAAGCTTTGATACCAATTTGTAACATCCCCCAGCCACCCACAGGCCAGGGAATGCCAATCCAGAGCAATCTCTCATGCTCTGATACTAGTTGTTAACATCCCCATCCTTAAACAGGCCGAGCCATGCTACTCTAGGGAATGCTTTCATTCTCTTACTACGGAACATACGGTAACATACCCAGTATTCAACTGAGCTATGCCACATAAATTTTCTCTTCAAACTGCATGCAACTTAAACATATACATACAACACTCTTGTGGAAGATTTACATATAAACATAAACAAACAATTACATTCGGTAATATACGATCTCATACTGAAATAAAAGTAAACAAAGATATGCATCATATACATGGAAATACCCATAAACATACAATAAATTATAATCACATATATGATAAATCGTAACATAAACACATAAATAAAAATGCATCATATAATTTTATCATATGATTGGTACTTATCTTGGAAAGATTGTCACCAACTGCGTACATACCGTCAGTGAACCTCCTAGGTTTAGAATACACTATTCATCACTCTCAATAGTGAGTCACCCTCAAGATGGGACTGAACTCCACTCAGGTAAAGGGGTTCCTAACTAGGCTAGGGTTTATAGACAACAAGAAAGACTCTGTCTCAGGTGCTCTCTCAACAAAAAACCTACAACCTCTCATTCCCCACATGCCTGTCCCACCCAAGGAAGTGTTCCCTTTCTCTGCTCAACAGTCCCTCGGTTGCCCCACTTCCCTTCTAGGGCTTCAGCAATAGGCCAAATAGGAAGTCTCAGAGCACTATAGCTATAGTTTAGCACCTTCGAGAATCAATCCTCAGCAATTCTCTCACTCGAAGAATTGCTCATGGGCCTGACAACTCACCTCTTCAATTTCCCATGAGCCTGACAACCCGCTTCTTCAATCCTGCTCCCAAGATAACCAGGTACACAAAATGGAATGGTTAAGGAAAAAGGATTAGATACAGTGAAATGAATGTGATGCAAGAGCATCGAAACCAGACAGCCAAGCGAGCATGAAGGCAAAAGACAGCTAGAAAGTGAAACACACATTTTACATGTTTTGGAAATGTTTTGAAGCATTAATATAATGGTTAAAGGGAAGCATACTTGTGTATTGTAAATGGATCATGAGAGATTCGCTCTCACCTGTAGGAGGTAGAGGAATTTATGCATAGTTAATGAAATTAGGTAGATTTAAATTCCAGATTAGACAGTTTTAGGAATCAGAGGGAAAATGACTATAAACACCCTCACCTTTGTATCATTGTATCGATCAGAATTAGATCATTAATGACATTAGCATAGAGAAGAAGTAGAGAGTTGTAGAGAAGAACCCATGTACAAAAGTTTTGAATTAATATATGAAGCTTTGATTCAGACTCATGGTGTTATAATGTTTTTTGTGTATACATGCTGAATGTTATGCTTATGGTTGTTTTATTCTCTCTATCATGCATTTGTTATTATGTTATGTATGAATGTATGTTTTCATGTTGGATGTTTGAAAACTGAGAGAGAGAGAGAGAGAATGAGTTTCAATTGTTTCTCTTCCTGAGTGAGAGAAGTTCCTGCAAGGAGTGCAGTGGAAGTGTTCGCAAGGTGTGCATTGACAAGATTCAGAGTTTATCTCTGAAATCTCAGGAGGGATACCGTTGTTCTCATTCCAATAGAAGTTCAAGACAGGAACAGAAGTCGTGCAAGGTGTGCGCAGGCAGGTCGAGACCTTAGAACTTATCAACTAAAGTTGAGATATTGAAGGACTTCTATTGCCGAGAGAGTGCAAAGTGTCGAGAGTTCTGCAAGTACGCTAAAGTATTTGGAGGATCACCACAAGGAGTGCATGCAGAAGACTCCTTGAAGACATGAGTTGCGAAGAAATATCAGAAGGGTTAGGGCCTTTGAATCATTCAAGAGAAAGAAGGAAGCCCAAGTTGTGTGCAGAAGTCACGTCCCAGAGAAGGATCACAGAGTCAATTTTGAACCAGAGGTTCTTCAGGAGGAAACTGAACGGTCGGAATTCTTCAAGGAGAACTCTCGAAATAGCGAGGTTCACAGGATCCAAGAAAGTTGAAGGGAAGTTAATCATTTGACAAATCCACCTTCAAAAGGTAGGATTCAATGTGGACTATTGATTTCGATCATTGGACCGTCGAGATCATTTCGGCATTTTGGGGGTCATAAGTCCAAAGTGTGAACGAAACCTTTGGTTGATCAAATGCTTGAAACGCAAAAAGAGTTTTCATGTATCAAGGCAAAGAGAGATGAGGTCAGAATTTCGGAACTTCGGAATTCATGGTTTCAGAGGTCCTGAGGACGAGTGATTGGGACATAGGAGGGAGGAAAGTCCGAAATCAGAAATCGCGGCAGGACATTTTTTCAGCATTTCGGGAATCGGCATTTTGGCATTTCCGTTGACAAGGAGTAGAGAACTCCACATCAGAAGCTCTGAAATCGCAAAACGCGAAGAAGTTGTGAAGGACCGTTTCAGCATTTTGGGATCCGAGATCTCGAGGAGATAATGATTGGAATCGAGAGCATCATGAACTCTCGGTACGTGAAATCACGCAAGTCGTCGGATCAAGGGAAGAACCACAACCGTTGATCTCCTTAGAAGTGGGATAGCACCATTTCGGTATTTCAGGGTTTGGCATACTGGGAATCCTGATGACAAGGGACAGGACATAATGAAAGGGAAATCTTGAAGTCACGAAGTGTTATAGAACTTAAAGTGGATTTTCATGATTATGGCAATTCGGGTTGCAGGACTTCGGGAGTCGAGAGGTAGACTTGCACGTCATTGAAACTCTTGTAACCGCGAGAAGCAGGAAGCCAAAAAGGAAAGGTCCTGGGTACTTGTTGAAGGACACGTGTGACGAAGGTCATAGGGTTTGTCAAACGTCGAGGAAAATTATGAAAGATCATAAGGGGAGGAATTTCAGAAACCATGAAATCATAAGGAAACAGGGACATGTGTTGGTCGTCAACTCAAGTCCCAGAAATCCAAAATAAGTGGCAAGAAAAGTCATGTGTTTGGTATTTTCGGTTTCGGAGGTCGAAGAGGTAAGGCGCTTGACAACAGAATTCATGAACTCGTGAAATATGGTATCCTGAAAGGAAAAGGGGAAAGTCCCAATGTCAGTTGGATGTTGATCATGGAGTTCATGCCAGTGCAAAGATCATGTGAGCATAACTCAGAAGGACCTGTGAAATACACTCAGTTGGGTGTGTAAGGAATTTTCAAGAGAAAATAAAAGAGCCAGTCAGACTCTAAGGGCCGAAATTGAAATATCTTGTGCGAACCTCGACCTAAGGGTTGGGGGTCTTTGTCAGTGTGGTATCAGAGCGAGTAAGAGTTATTTTCTTTCTGTAGCAGAGAAAAGAGAAAATATTTGCATCCATGCCACCGAGAAGGAGAGAGAGGCCAATGCCTGATCCAACAATGGAAAGGGAAATGCATGAACTACGTGCTAGGATTGATTCCATGGAGACAACACAGAGGTGTAGAGTCATTGTTGGCGATATCAGCAAGGATGAAAGTGAAAATGAAGCTGGAAACGAGGGAGAAGAAGTTGTAGCCGAAGATGCAGCAGATGAATGCCTATTCAGGGTTGTTGCGAGGATAGGTGCCAGAGAGAAAATGGACATCCTAGTATATGAAGGAAACCTGGATGTAGAAGAACATCTGGACTGGATTAGAGCTTTGGATAAATATTTTTATTATGAGGATATTGAGAAAGACAAGAAGGTCAAACATGTTGTCACAAGACTTAAAGGACATGCAACATTATGGTGGGATGAACTACAGGCTGATAGACGTTGCAAAGGCAAGCAGGAAATCAAAAGCTGGGATAGAATGGTTGCGAAGATGAAAGCCAAATTCATACCCAAGGATTATCAAATTAATCTGTATCGAAGAATGAAGAATTTGAGACAGAAGATGATGTCAGTGAAAGAATACACTGAAGAGTTCTACAGGATAAACATCAGAGCAGGTCATCGGGAAAGTGATGATGAAAAGGTTGCCAGGTGCATGAATGGTCTGGGATATGAAATTTAGGATGAGATGAGCATGATGAGCCTTTGAAATGTGGAGGATGCTTATCAAATGGGTCTAAAATATGAAGAGAAGTTGAGCCGAAAGAAAGGTCAAATAGGTCGAGGCAGAAGTCGAGCTAGAGGCAATACAATTGCACAGGATAAGAATAAGAAACCTAAAGAAGAGTGGAAGAAACCTCAAACTCAAACTAAGAGAGGTGGAAGCTCACAGAGAGGACAGTATGCTGATAGAAATAATTTACCTTGAACCAGAGGAAGAGGAAGAGGCAGAGGTGGAGAGATAAAATGCTTTACCTGTGGATAAAATGGACACAAATCCTATGAATGTCTAGATAGAAAGAAAGAAGGAGGTGAAACTCACATTGCCAAAGAAAAAGGACTGAATGTTGAGGTAGAAGATGCTAAAGGTGGAAGATCCTTGATGATGAGAAAAGTTCTCTTAATGCCAGAGAAGGAGGCAGAGAACCCAGTGTTGTGAGGGAAATCTCCCTATGGACTAGCAAATAGAGTTCAGACATTGCATGTAGATATGACTGAAGAAAAACTACTTTCTACCTTCATCCCTAGATTTAAATCCCCTTTTCTTAGTAAATGCAAGGAAAGATCAACCTACCTCGTTTCCGACATTTGATGTCGATCCTCCGTTGTACTTGATTACTTGTTCGCAATACTCCTTCCAAAGTTGACCTGCATACAAGACAAGCAACAACTATGCATGCATCCTACTTATATACTAACGGGTTATAAATCCAAACATATACTAATCAAACTACAAAAAGTTCATGAATCAGGACGGGAAAAGCATTTTCTTTATTACTTTGAATGAGTCAACTTACAAAAGTTGAGACCGGCCACCGCTCCGCGAACTTGATCCTGGGCTCCTCTTTGACTATCCTCCAACTGCTTTGCTTTGTATCTCCTTTGGCATAAGGGAAGGCTAAAGGGTTGGGACAATGGGAATATGCAAATGGGCAAAGTTTCTTTGCTATATTTTTCCTCCATCCAAATGGGACCCCTACCCCTTCTTTTATAGGCTAGAAGGAGCTAGGTATTTGGACGAACCCTCGGCCATGCATGGCCAGGAGTTTCTGTTAACTCACCCATAGCTTTTGTTTTCTATCGGCAACTTTCCTTTTTTCGTGCTTTTGTCAGTCCATGCGGGCTGTTTTGGGTTAGCCAGTGTGTACATGCATGCAGTAATGGAGTAGGGCACATGGGCCTTTATAAAAGAGGATTTTCAAAGATTTTTTCAGCAGTGCTTTGGCAAAGAAGGGATATGAGATGGCCTGATGCCAGGTAAGCATGTGTGGTGCGATTTAGGGTTATAACACCCAGCCCAAAGGAACAAACTTTTTTGGACTACTTGCAAGACCAAAGACAAGGTGTGCAAAGTCATTATGGATAGTGGTAGCACAGACAATCTCGTTTCTACAGAGATGGTAGAAAAGCTGGAGCTGGAGACTATTGAACATCCAATCCCATAGAGAGTTTTGTGGGTACAAAAAGGACATCAGGTAAATGTCACTAAACAATGTTTAGTTGAATTTAAAATAGGAGGATACAAGGATGAAATATTATGTGATGTCATTCCCATGGATGTTTGTCATCTATTGTTGGGTAGACCATGGCAATATGAAAGGAATGTGATTCATGATGGGAGAAAGAACACATACACCCTGGAGAAGAATGGGAGAACTCACATGTTGTTGCCGATTAAGGATAAAGAATTGAAACCAGAGGTGAGCAACACTGTACTTCTCATGAGTGGGAAGGAACTTCTTAAAGAGGTTAAGAAGAAGGAAGATACACAATTCATCGTGGTTAGGAAGCCTAGAATGGTTTTAACCAGTACAAGAGTGGATGATTTACCAGAGGAAATCCAGAAGTTGCTGGAAGAGTTTGTTGATATAGTAGTGGACGAACTACCTTGTTCGTTGCCACCGATCAGAAGTATAAGTCATCACATCGATCTTATACTTGGAGCTAGTTTACCAAACAAAGTAGTGTATAGATTGACACTATAGGAGAATGAAGAGGTCAAGAGACAAGTCTAGGATTTAATGGACAAAGGATTGGTTAGAGAGAGCTTCAGTCTGTGCGCTGTTCCAACAATGCTTAGCCCAAAGAAAGATGGAGGCTAGAGGATGTGTACAGACTCGAGGGCAATCAACAATATTACCATCAGATATAGATTTCCTTTGCCAAGGATGGATGATTTGATGGATTGCTTGAGTGGAGTGATTTTGTTTTCAAAGATTGATTTCAAGAGTGGATATCATCAAATCCGAATGAGAGAAGGTGATGAATGGAAGACAACATTCAAGACAAATGAAGGGATGTATGAATGGCTTGTTATGTCATTTGGATTAACAAATTCACCCAACACTTTCATGAGATTGATGAATGAAGTCCTAAAAGAGTTTATTGGTAAGTTCGCCATTGTATATCTGGACGATATATTAATTTTCAGCAAAACAGAAGCAGAGCATTTGAAGCATTTAGCTACAGTGATGAGGAGATTACAGCAAGAGAATTTGTTGATAAATATGAAGAAATCAACATTTATGAGGAAAGAACTCATTTATTTGGGTTTTGTTATCTCTGCAAATGAGCTGAAGATGGATCCAGAAAAGGTAGAGGCAATTAAAAATTGGCCATCACCGAAAAGTGTATTTGAGGTTTGAAGCTTCCATGGATTAGCTAGTTTCTACAGGAAATTCATCCAAAATTTCAGTGGGATTAGCGCACCAATGATGGACACGGTGAAGAAAAGACATAAATCTTTTCACTAGACAGAGGAAGCAGAGAAAAGTTTCAATCTGTTGAAAGAAAAACATAGTGGAGGATTGGGCGGACATTTTGGTCATGACAAAATGTTCTCGAAATTAAATGGCTCGTATTTTTGGCTGGGGATGAGGCCGATGTCAAAATATTTGTGGACATATGTAGAATTTTTCATCACACAAAGGGGAAAAGGAAGAACATAGGGTTATACCAGTCGTTAACCATACCTGAAAGGCCATGGGATGCAATGAGCATGGATTTTTTATTAGGGCTGTCAAGGACACAAAGAGAATTTGATTCAATCTTTGTGGTGGTAGACAGATTTTCAAAGATGGCACATTTCATACCATGTCAGAAAACCAGCGACGTGACTCATATTGCGAACCTATTTTTCAAGGAAGTTGTCAGACTTCACGGCTTACCAAGAAGTATAGTTTCAGATCGAGACACCAAGTTCGTGGGACATTTCTAGAGAAATTTATGGAAGAAGTTGGGGATAAATTTGTCATTTAGCTCAGCTTACAATCCTCAGAAGGATGGGCAAATAGAAGTTGTAAACAAAATCTTGGGATATTTTCTAAGGAGCCTAGTGACTGAACACCACAGTTAGTGGGATCACATTCTACCACAGGCGGAATTTTCTTACAATGATTCATTTAACAAAAGAACAGGGCAGAGTCCATTCCAAATTGTGTATGGAATGCATCCGAGAGGAGTTTCTGAATTGAAAGATTTGTAACAAACTGAATTCAGGAGTGCTAGTGCAGAGGATTTTGTAGAAGCGATGAAGGAGCTTCATAACCAAGTCAAGGAGCGATTGCAAAATTTGAATCAAGAATACAAGCGCAGAGTAGATCAACACAAGAAATAACTTCAATTTGAAGTCAGCGATCTGATTCTTGCACATCTGAGGAAAGAAAGGTTCCCAAGGGGAACATATAACAAACTGAAGATGAAGAAGATTGGACCATGCAAGATCGTGAAGAAATTTGGGGCAAACGCATATGAGATTGAATTACCCAATGGGATCGGAATTTCACCGATATTCAACATTTCAAATTTGTACGCTTACAGAGCTGAAGAAGTAGGAGCAGACAGTGAACAGACGGAGATTCAGTGGACTAAACAAATGCCTGTAGCTTCAAAGCCACAGATGGAAAGTATAATTGATAAGAGGGTCAGCAAGAGGACCAAGAGGAAAGAGTATTTTGAATACTTGGTCAAATGGAAGGGACATCCAGTTGAAGATGCTAGTTGGGAGGATGAAGTAGAAATTCAGAAGCATGGAAAGACCGTGCAAGATCTCATGAACAAGATTTCATGAAAATTTTCAAGCGAGAGAGTATGATGCAGGAGCATCACAAGCAGCCAGCCAAGCGAGCATGAAGGCAGAAGACAGCTAGAAAGTGAAACACACATTTTACATGTTTTGGAAATGTTTTGAAGCATTAATATAATGGTTAAAGGGAAGCGTACTTGTGTATTGTAAATGGATCATGAGCGATTCTCTCTCATCTGTAGGAGGTAGAGGCATTTATGCATAGTTAATGAAAGTAGGTAGATTTAAATTCTAGATTAGACAGTTTTAGGAACAGGAGGGAAAACAACTATAGACACCCTCACCTTTGTATCATTGTATCAATCATAATTAGATCATTAAAGAAATTATCATAGAGAAGAAGTAGAGAGTTGTAGAGAAGAACCCATGTACAAAAGTTCTGAATTAATATATGAAGCTTTGATTCAGACTCATGGTGTTATAATGCTTTCTGTGTATACATGCTAAATTCTATGCTTATGGTTGTTTTATTCTCTCTGTCATGAATTTGTTATTATGTTGTGTGTGAATCTATGTTTTCATGTTGGATGTTTGAAAACTAAGAGAGAGAGAAAATGAGTTTCAATTGTTTCTCTTCCTGAGTGAGAGAAGTTCCTACAAGGAGTGCAGTGGAAATGTTCGCAAGGAGTGCGTTGATAGGGTTCAGAGTTTATCTCTGAAAGCTCAGGAGGGATACCATTGTTCTCATTCCAGTAGAAGTGCAAGACAAAAATAGAAGTCATGCAAGGTGTGCGCAGGCAAGTTGAGACCTTAGAACTTATCAACTAAGGTTGAGAGATTGAAGGACTATTGTTGCTGAGAAAGTGCACAGAGTCGGGAGTTCAAGTACGTTGAAGTATTTGGAGGATCGCCGCAAGGAGTGCGTCCAAAAGACTCCTTAAAGCCCTGAGTTGCGAAGAAATCTCAGAAGGGTTAGGGCCTTTGAATCATTCAAGAAAAAGAAGGAAGCCCAAGTTGTGTGCAGAAGTCACGTCCCAAAGAAGGATCGCAGAGTCGGTTTTGAACCAGAGGTTCTTGAAGAGGAAACTGAACGGTCGAAATTCTCCGAGGAGAACTCCCGAAATAGCGAGGACTGTAGGAACAAAGAAAGTTTCAGGGAATTTAAGCGTTGGACAGATCCACCTTCGAAAGGTAGGATTTAATGTGGACCATTGATTTCGATCTTGGACCGTCGAGATCATTTTGGAATTTCGGGGGTCATAAGTCCGAAGTGTGGATGAAACCTTTGGATGATCAAATCCCCGAAACGCGAAAAGAGTTTTCGTGTATAAAGGCGAAGAGCGACAAAGTCGAAATTTTGGAACTTCAGAATTCGGGGTTTCAGAGGTCCTAAGGATGAGTGATCAGGACACAGGAGGGAGGAAAGTCTGAAATCAGAAATCGCGGCAGGACATTTTTTTGGCATTTCGGGAATCAACATTTCGGCATTTCCATTAACAAGGAGTAGAGCACTCCACATCAAAAGATCTAAGATCACGAAACGCGAAGAAGTTGTGAAGGAGCGTTTTGACATTTTGGCATTTCAGGATCTGGGATCTTGAGGAGAGAGTGATTGGAATCGAGAGCATCATGAACTCCCGGTACGCAAAATCACGCCATCCTTCGTATCAAGGGAAGAACCACAGCCGTTGATCTCCTTAGAAGTAGGATAACACCATTCTGGTATTTCAGGGTTTGGCATACCAGAAATCCTAATGACAAGGGACAAGACATAGTGAAAGGGAAATCCCGAAGTCGTGAAGTGCAATAGAACTTAAAGTGGATTTTTTGGATTACGACAATTCAGGTTTCAGGACTCCGAGAGTCGAGAGGTAGAGTTGCATGTCATCACAACTCCTGAAATCGTGAGAATCAGGAAGCTGAAAAGGTAGCGTCCCAGGTACTTGTTGGAGGACACGTGTGATGAAGGTCATAGGGTTGGTCAAACATCGGGGAAAATTCTGAAATATCATAAGGGGAGGAATTTCAGAAACCGGGAAATCATAAGGAAAGAGGGACATGTGTTGGTCATCCACTCAAGTCCCAGAAAACTGAAATAAGTGGCAAGAAAAGTCATGTATTTGGTATTTTGAGTTTCGGAGGTCGAAGAGGTAAGGCGCTTGACAACAAGATTCATGAACTCGTGAAATCCGGTATCCCGAAAGGAAAAGGGGAAAGTCCCAATGTCAGTTGGATGTTGATCGTAGAGTTCATGCCAGTGCAAAGATCATGTGAGAATAACTCAAAAGGACCTATGAAATACACTCAGTTGGGTGTGTAAGGAATTTCCAACAGGAAATAAAAGAGCCAGTCAGACTCTAAGGGCCAAAATTGAAAGATCGTGTGTGGACCTCGACCTGAGGGTTGGGGATCTGCGTTAGAATGTCTGTAGAATAATAGGTTATGTGCATGAAATGGTCATGGTATCATTGACTAGATAACTGAGTGATGGAAGGAATCAGTGTGAAACTGATCGTGAAGTATGATAGTCAGAATGATCGTGAAGGTGATTGTGAGAATGATCCTAAAAAAAAGTGACCAAATGAGCTAAGTCTCCATGATATGAATGCATGTCCCCAACTTGACACTTGTCATATCAGAAGTTACTTAGGTCCACTTGTCCCCAACTTTAGAAATTGAGATAAAATAATTATCTACACTTTATGCTTTAGGAAATATTAATATAATATTCCTTTTTGGCTTAATATCTATAGCTTGTCCCTTGAATTTTGTCCCTCCCTTTCCCTAACTGGTGAAGTTCAGTCCCCCATCTCTTTTATCGCGGCCGATCTACCCGCAACAATGTATTTTATATTAATCATGAGATATATACAAAATAGGCGCACTGGCCTTTAACATCTAGGCGCTCTGGCCTAATTCCAAAACATAAGCACTCCAGCTTATAATAATTGGCTCACCAACCTATAGCACATATCATATACACAAGGTTCGTTGACCTCCATACTGCGTGCACTTTAGTAACTGTGCACATTATCCGAGAATGTGCATGCTACATCATTTTACTGCGCAGTTCATGCGTGCACTATGCCATGGAAGGTGAATTACAAAATGATGTCAAAACAACTCACCAACATAAGTACACTTACATTAAATTTACAATTGGGTTCGGCCAAGCGATATTACAAATATGATAGTTTATCTTAGAGGAAGAGGATTATATAGGTTAACCATCAAAACATGTACCAAACCCATATTAGCCATATAAAAATCCAAGTATCTGAATCGAATAGATGAAGAGTTTAGAACTATTTGTAGTCTTATTTCTTCTGAACTCCTCTTTCACATATCCTCCTATAAAACCCCGAATGAATCCTGGACCACCATGGAAGGGATTTTTGAGAATTAGGACAAGATGAGGGGACACATACTCAAGGTGGAATTGTTGACTTTGGATCCAAAAACATTCGACAATCTCCAAGATTTCCTTACCAAATATAAGGATTTGTTGTCGTAATTCAAGGCTTGCGGGGTTGATAAATTTAAGGAGGAGAAGCAAATCGTTCTCACCATTCTCTCTAAAATTGGTTTTGAATACTTAGTGTTTGTATCCACATTTCATTCAGTTAGGATTTCCTATGGAACCACCTATCAAATGCCCTGTCTTGAGGTCTTTATTGAATCTCTAACACAAGAGAAGAACAAGCTTATCAACATGGGAAAATAAAAATCCCAAAGGTGCATGCACTTACTATGAATGATAGTAGTGGTCATCAAAATCATAAATCTAAATACAAAGGCAAAAGGAAAGCACATGCAAATCCAATGAAGGAAGGGTAGTCAAAACCCTTCAACGATGCCTCTGGATCCAAAGGTGGAAAGAGAAGAAAAGAGGAGAAATGCACTTACTTCCATACAAGATTCCTTCCATATTCCACATGTATGTAGGAAATTATAGATCAAATGGCCCAAATACTTCAACAAAACAACCTTAGATATTGTGTCCCTAAGGGTGCCAAGAGGAAGAAGCCAGAATATTAGAATCCCGAGAAAGGAAATTCTAGCCATGCTTTGATTTCCATCAACTCCTCTCTTGAAGCTTGGATCGTATATTCAGGTGCATAACACCACATGGAAGCCACAAAAAAGGTATACTCTTCATTGGACACGTGCAAAGGTCCTCCTTTTCTAATTGGGGACAAATTTCTAGTCAAGATCACCGGAGAAGGAAGAATTGAACTCACAAACAAAATCTTTGAGAATGTGCTACAAGTTCCCAAAATTTTCGTCAATCTTCTCTTTGTGTATCATATGAAAATATCTGACACTAGAAAGAGATTCATATTCACACCTGATGCAGTGGATATCTATGACATATAAACCAATCCTAGGGTTTGTACCGGTGAGGTAAATCATCAATCCAGACTCTACACATTTTCTAAATTATTGAACCAGATTCTGCATTACTACTTACCCATGTTGATAAAAGTAGTAGGATATGGCATGAAAGGTTCAAGCATTTAAATTTCATATATATGTAACAACTTACAAATAAGGGAATGGTTGATTTTCTACCTGACATCCACTTCTCCAAAGGAATTTGTGAGGGATGTGTTCTTGGAAAACACCCTCAAGAGAAATTCGGCAAAAGAAAGACTCAGAAGGATTCCTCTCCTTTAGATATGATCCATAATTACCTCACGGGCCATTTTATGCATCCATGACTTAGTTAATCTACTATATTTTCAAGCTGGGGGCATAGTACCAACCATCCATGGGTATGCCTACCTTTGGAAATTACGTTGGCAATTTACAAGCACAGTTTAATTTTTTTTCAAGATTGTGTGAAAATGAAACCAATATCGAGCTTAGTATTTGTTCTTTCTCGTGCTCATAAATACATGAGAATATAACCGAGTATGCTTTTATCACTTTTTCAAACTCATAAAGTTTATACAAAAAAGGAACCCCCTAGATTCTCCTTTAACCTCTTTTCAGACTCTCTAAACATAAAAAAATTGCCAAGTGATATTGCCTCCTTTAACACTCGTTAAAAGGTTTGAAAGGGAATATTGTGAGTGGTAGTTTATCTATTTTTCGGCCTCACAAGACTAAAATTATGAAAAAGGACAACCCTGGAGTCACCTTTAAGTTCTTTTCAGACTCTCTAAACATGAAAAACCATTAAGTTTTCCTTCTCTGGACTCGTTAAACTACAGATTGAAGGACCCATATGGGAATGAACCCTTACTTCTTCTAGTTTGTTAAATAAAGGAAGAGGAACTTACTGAAGGTGAGTTATATCGAGCATGTGTTACCCTCCTCAAGCTCGTTAAATGAAAAATAGGTACTCATCTATCTGGGTCGGGGAAAAAATTGAAGGAAGTGGGTCAAGTTTTTTAGAATCCTTTATGGAAGCTTTTATATTCCTTGAACATGGCAGTTGTTTGTGTCTCGTCTTACAGTTGGGTAATCTGCTTGTCTCTGAGTCATACCAATTCCATGTGTCACCATACTTTTTCATCCAGTCAAAGAGTGCTCTTATTTCCATCACATTACATTCTTCATACTCATCGAGTCAATGTTGCCAAGTCAGTTGTCGTGCCTCATCGTGTTCAAGGGAAGTTTTCATCGTGTCCATCTGCAGTATTTCTAGTTTCCATTTCCTATTTCAGTCCATACTCATTCAAATGACCATATTACATTACTTTCCTATGTCATTTTTGTGTCGATGATGGGGGATACATCAAGGCCCTCCTTCGACGAGTCTTTTCCTGTCGACTTCAACACATCATCTATGAATTAGACATAGAAAATAGTTAGTACCTTGGGACCTTCATACCTCAATGGTAGGCCTCCTCTCCTCTAAAAATAGATTTATATCATTGACCTCTGATTGGATGATTCCATGATTGTTCGACTTCAACTCATTTATTCACATTCGCTAGAATGTATTAGGGCACCTTGGGATTCATTGACATCATTGGTAATTTCCCTCGCACTTGTTAACGGTTTACCTCAATGACCGGTAATCAAGTGGTTTCTACCATGTTCGACATCAAAACTTCTATTCACATGGCTAGATTTGTACCACATCAAGACTGGGATGAACACCCTAGGTTGAGAATTCACTATATTATCTAATTTTCCCACGTCATGAAGGAGATCTTTTGAGCATGCTGATATATAGTCTGTCACATAGATCCACATTGTATTGGTCCATGTCTATGTTTTATCATATCCTAGATCCATTGTGTATTTCTTGTGGCTATGATTAGTTCATGTCATGGAGGTATGGATCCACATTGTATCTTTGGTGGCCATATCCTTAATCAATATTTTTCATGGATCCGCAATGTATTGGTCGATAGTCGTGATTTGAGTCATCGTGTAGTCTGAGCATAGGTATTCATGCCTCAGAAATGGAACATATATTAATATTGTTTGATGGTTGTTTGTATATTATTCAAGGTTCTGCAACTCCATGCCCTTACATTGAATAATTGTAAAGTGTTTCAACCATCAATTTCTCTTCTGACCTCACACTTTAGGGGGCATACTGTTACACATCAAATTTTCACACATAGGTGCCTCACCCTAAGTGTCACAAGTGTTGTGAAAGTGTCATATGCACCTTGCTAATTGTCACATACACTTCGACACCATGAAATAACATATGTCACAATCCCTAGTCAATGTGGAGGAGAAATATATTATATGAAGGTCAAAATACTATGTGCACATAATTAATTATGAATATTCATGAAAAGGAAATTAATTTAGTGTGAGAATCCACCTCACATTTGGTTTTCTATTTTTTAGGGGAGGTTGAGGATCTCATGGATGGTTGAAATATTTCCTCCTTAAACTCCTTGAGAGATATTTCCTCCCTAAAATCCTTAAGAGATATTTTCTCCATAAATATCTTGGAGATCTTGTTTTAGTGGATCTGATGAGTGATCCTCTCCACTTGGAGAGGCTATTGCAACTGCATCTACAGATTGTAAGTATATTTTTAACATTCTCATTAATATATGCTTGGCCTATTTCCTTCTATTTTATGTATCTTTACATATGTTTTTCTATTATGGATGAATTTGGTTTAAACTAATATTGGTAGAGTATGAAGTCTTTGTTTTCCTTCATTGTCCTTTGCATTGTAGGTATTGTGTCATGCTAAGGAGCTTGGAGATCAAGTTAAGATTGGATAAAGCGAGGACAAGATCTGAAAAAAGTTACATCATACCTTCTCCCTCTCTTTATTTTGGTTAGCTTAACTGGTTTTAAAGGGATGTTAGTGTCCGTTTTCATCTTTCTGTCCCGGTATTAGGGGGTCTAGAATATGAGGGAATATTCATCTGTTCGCAAGGGGATTTTCCTATAACAAATTCACATGGATTTTGTTTCTCAGGAAAAAATCATAGGTCTTTCAACACATCAAAAATTTCAAAGCCCTTATTGAGACACATTCAGGAAATAAAAGAAAATCCCTCCAAACAGATAATTAGGGAGATTATGTCAACCATGAGATACAAAATCCTTTTTATGAGGTTAGTATTCAGTTTCAATGCACGGTTCCTTATACTCCGCAGGAAAATAGAGTTGTTAAGCGGAAAAATAGATTTCTAAAAGAGATGGCATCTTTCATGCTACATGAAAAGTCACTTCCACAAAGATTATGGTTGAAGCACTTAATTGTGCAAACTACATCCTAAAAATATCTCCATATAGATCTATCAAGGATAATACCCCCTACGAGTCTTGGAGTGACCTCAAACTGGAAGTGACCCACTTTTGTATTTTCAATTCACATGCATGGGCCAGGATTCCCTCTAAGAAGAGGAAGACACTTTATCCACTGAGAACATAGTGTATATTTTTTGGATACCTTGACGGTGTGAAGGGATATAGAGTCATTGATCTTTCCTCAAACTAGCTCATCATTGAGCATACTGTCAATTTGATGAAATTGTCTTGCATGTACCTCAACAACCACATGCAGGCACTTTTGTTTTTCCACCTGTCAGAGATGATGAGCATGCACATGAAAGATATTCTTCAAATGAGAGTTCTAATTCATAGGATTCAGATGATCTAGATATAGAGTCAGTAAAGTCATATGTGGAGTCAATGCATGCTGATGTAGATGCAGAGTCAGAGCTGAGGACCAAGTGGGCCAAGACTACTCTTTAGGATGCATGAGATATTGTTGGGGATCCAGTTGATACTAGGAGGACTTGATCTGATTTCGAAGAGCCTCCACTTGCACTCACTTCAAGTGAACCAATGCTACCCAAGAATATTTTCATAGTTCATCCTTTAAATCCACAGTTTTACGGAGAGGGTCTTGAAAATCCCTTTTGGGAAACTGCCATGTGAAGAAGTACACGAGGGGGTCAACAACCTATAGTTATTTCCTTTAGGAGAACAAACTGCAGATATCTTCACCAAGACCTTCACTGAGCAGAAGTTCCATTCTCTGCATAGTCATCTGGGAGTGAAGGACACAGTTGGATAGCAATTACCAGTTCTTCTTTTTACATACATTTTACTTTGAGGTAGGTTTTTTCCCATGAGTTTTTCCCTCTTTCGTCATTTATTTCCATGTATCTTTTGTATTTGGGGACCTAACATGGCCTTGTTTCCGAGATCCATTCTTTATTTTCACCATAGTGATGTTTAGAGGGGGTGTTGGAGATACTTCACACAAACCTAGGATTTATTTTTCCTAAGGTTTTCCCTATGTTTATTAGTCATTATTTAGTCTCCTATAGTTTAGGGAGAATATTCTCTTTAGTTCACACTTTAGTTTGATCAGTCGAGTGGGGTCTAGATGCCACATTGGTATCATCACCATGAAGAATTGGGGTCATCACCAACTAATGTGCATTATCCTTGGGATTGTCACCAGAATAGTGCATTACTCATGATTCCCTGATATTCTCCTCACTTCACTTTGGTTTGATCAGTTAACTAAACACTAAGAGACTAGTTAACTCAGACTAGGTGGCAGTTCACTCTCGTAACTTCCTGAGAGACTAGACAAGGTGGTAGTTTACTCTTGTAACTACTGGTGTGTGTCTAGATCACTATAGACCACCACTATGTCACATTAGCTTCTCCTCCGGTTCATATTAGTTGAGTTATACAAAGTATATCATGTGTAAATTATCATTCATTCATTTGGTTAATGAGAATTCTTCGATTTTTTCTCTCCTCTTTCTCTTTTCTCATATTTTATCTGTAAACTGTGTATGACATTTTCTAGCTAGATCTATTCTGTGCAATTTCAACACATATAAATTTGGAATCAAGTGTTATATCAAAAGAGAAGAAGACAGGATTGGAAAATTTGACTCCCAAGTTGACAGAGGAATATTTTTCGGGCACTCAAGAAAGAGCAATGTCTACAGGTGTTTCAATATGAGACTCAACAGAATAGTGGAAAACATTAATGTAAATATTGAAGAGGCAAGTGTATGAAATAACAAAGAAGAAATAAAATACTCAGTAGATATTGAAGAAAAATAGGATTTTAAAGAAGAAGCAAAATCAGAAGAAGAGGAAGGACATATAGAAATAGAAAACACCTAGTCGGTGAATGTAGAAAAATCATCCACCATAACAGATCATTGGGAATAAATATGCAGTAGTTGAAACTCGAAGAAAATTTTTCTCACCAAAACAAACACATCTAGCGATTTTTTCTATAGTTGAACCCAACAGTTTTAAAGAAGCCAATACTTATGAACACTAGATCAAAGTTATGCAAGAAGAACTAGATCATATATAGAAGAATGAAACATGGGAATTTGATTCAAGGAATAAGAATAATAATGTGATTGGAATAAAATGGGTATTCAAAAACAAGTTGAACGAGGATGGACATGTAACCAGGAATAAAGAAAGGTTAGTATGGAAAGGATATGCTTAGGTTGAATGAATAGATTTCGAAGAAACATTTTCCCCAGTTGCCAGAATGGAAGCAGTCATATTGATCTTGGATTATGCAAGTTCTAATAAAATAAAAGTATATCATATGGATGTAAAATCATCCTTCCTAAACGAAGAACTAGAAGAACAATCTACATCGAATAGCCAAAAGGGTTTCTACTATCAAGAAATGAATATTGTGTTTGCAGATTGAAGAAGGCATTGTATGGACTCAAACAAGACCCCAAAGCATGGTATTCAAGATTAGATGGGTATCTACAAAAAGGGTTTAGGAAAGGAAATGAAAAAAACAATCTCTACATAAAAGTAAATCAAGGTAGTAAATTTTTAATTGAAGTTTATGTTGATGACATTATTTTTGGAACTGATGATGACAGGATGAGTCAAACAATTTCTATAGACATGTACAATGAATTCAAAATGTCATTACTTGGTGAGTTGTATTTATTTTTGGTACTCCTCATATGTCATCAAGATAAAGGTATTTTCATATCCTAGACCAATTATATAAAGGAAAT
Source organism: Picea glauca (assembly GCA_000966675.3). Lineage (NCBI taxonomy): Eukaryota > Viridiplantae > Streptophyta > Pinopsida > Pinales > Pinaceae > Picea > Picea glauca. The sequence continues at coordinate 1,020,818 of JZKD02S2334068.1, forward strand.
GCTAAATAAGTTTGGAATGGTAGATTGCAAGCCCATAAGTACTCCCATGTAGACTAGTTGCAAATAGAGAAAATATGATCAATCCAAGGATGGATATCAAAGATTATACAGATGGATGATTAGAAGTTTACTCTATGTGAAAACATTGAGATTGAATTTGATGCAAGAATTTGGACAGGTTGCAATATTTCAAGCATCATTGAAGGAAACACATGTTATGGAAGTAAAGAGAATATTCAAATATCTCAAAACAACAAAAGACTATGGATTATGGTATCTAAATGTTAATGATCTATATATAGGTACATACATAGATGCATATTGGGAAGGAAGTGTTGATGATAGAAGAAGAACAAGTGGAGAAAACTTCTACTTGGGTGATTGTCTGGTATCCTGGTTGAGCAAGAAACAATCTTCAATATCGTTGCCCACAACAGAAGTATAGTATATTGCAGCAACATCACATTGTACACAGGCTCTCTGGATGAAGAAAACTTTGTAGGACATACAGGTGGAATATGATGAGCCTATTCTGATATTCTATGATAATACAAGTGCTATGAGTATCTATAAGAATCCAGTGATGCATTCCAAGAAGAAACACATTCTGATCAAGTTTTACTTTCTACAGGAAAATGTTATAAAGAAGAACATCAAGGTAGATTATGTTGGGAAAAAAGAACAGATCGCATAAATCTTCACCAAACCACTTCTGAGGGGTACTTTTGAGTATCCTCGATAGAAACTTGGAGTAGTTTCAAACCCACAATGATATACATTGTAGTTGTAACAGTAAGACATGGGGAGAGAAACAATAATCATGAAAGACTTGAATTCTTTTTGAATATTTTTTATCAAATATTTACACGAGGAAGCACCATGAAGAGAAAGATCAACAAATATTAGAGTCTTACAGACAGGGGGAGAATCCCCAAGGATAAGTTACTCTTTGCCATTGATGTCAAAGGGAGAGAGAAAAACAGAAACATGGAAATTAAGAGAAGAGGCATGAAGGTAGGGGGAGCCAACATGAGCATGAGAAATGTTGTTTCTAAGTGTTTCTATTAATGAGAAATGGGGATATTGTTGAAATATTAATTGTTGAAAGATTAATTGTTGAAAGGTTAATTATTGAAATATTAATTGTTGAATTGAAAGATTGGTTGTCATTGAATTGTTGAAATATTGGTTATCATTGATGTAAACCCTTGAACAGGAAGTTAACAAGTTGCATGTCAAGGTAAAGGAGTTGTAAACAAAAGTTAACAAGTTTCATGTCAATTGTATGTTAATGTAATTGTCAATAAAATTTAACAAGTTGCAATAGAAGTTAACAAGTTTCATGTTGGTTGCATTAGATCCTCATTAAAACACAAGAGAAGAGTCAATTGAAGATCAATTATGTGAATACAAATTGGAAGATATAAGGTAATGAGTCAAAGTCATCAAATTCTAGTGAAGGAAGAAGTTTACAGGATTTGAGCGTACATAGAAGAATATACAGACAAAGGTTCTTTGAGTAAATCCATGGGTTTCAGGAGGAAACGTGCAGACATCTACAGGATGCAGTGAGGAAAAGCACAAGAATTCATGAGCAGACATTGTATAGGGTTGCAGAACTGTGAGGAAACATTGTTGAAGATCAAGGATATAAAACTCAGGTCATATACAGGTTGAAGGTATGTATTCTTGTGTGTGTTAGGGTGTGTATTCTAAAGAAATCAGGAACATGAATTTCATAGTAATTCATAAGCATTTTATTTGGAGAAATCTATTGTGAATCCTATTATGAGGTATGTTTGGTTGTTGTCTTGATAAGATATTGATATCAGTAGTAGAAAAAAAGGTATTAGAAACAACAACAACAACAACATGTTATCAGTTACAATGACAGAGGTAGTGACAGATTGGTTTACATTTATATTTCAGGGAGGTTTGACAGGGCAAGGAAAGGGGTTTGTATCCTCCTTCCTATTTGAGATGGTAAATTAGGGACTTAGAGCTTCCTTCAAGTTGTAGGCTATGAAGTTGGTTCTTCCAATGAATGTATTCTTTGATAAATATGAAAAGCATTATGTAGTTTTCTCTTGCATTAGGTTTCCATGTAAAATTATGGTGTGTTCTGTTTATCTAATCTTTATGCATTGAATTATGGTGTTGATGATATATTGAATGCTCATGATATTTATTTTAGGTTTTATATCATGATTAAAAGTACTAATTGTGCTCATATTTATTCACCCCCCCTTTCAATATTACAACAATTGGTATTAGAGAAGGTCCTTTAGGAATCATTCTAAACACTAGAAGGAGATCATGGAATATGCTAAGATTGGAGGACTAGTGTTTGATGGTCAAAACTGTACCTTATGGAATAAAAGGATGAAAACATTTTTACAGAAACAAGGATTTGATGTTTGGAAATAAGTAGTAGACATGTATACAACACCATCCACTCCCCCAATCGATAGAGATGGAAATAATCTCAGTGAAAACAACTCAAAGGCTAGAGGTATTATTCTGAGTAGTCTAGTTGATTCAATATTTTTCAATATTATGCATTGTGATAATGCAAAGGATATTTGGGATAAAATCCAAAATAATTATGAAGGATATTTCAAGGTTAAGGGAGTTAAACTTCAAATTTTCAGATCTAAGTTTGAATAGTTGAAGATGAAGGAAGATGAATACATTGCAACCTACATTCTACAAGTTGACGGAATAGTTAACACTATTAAGGGATTGGGAGTAGATGTTGATGAATGAGTGGTTGTTCAAAAGGTATTGAGGTCTCTTCCTATGAGATTTGATCCTAAAATATCATCCCTAGAAGAAACATAATATCTTGGTACATTGAGCATAGATGAGATGCATGGAATATTTATAGCCTATGAAATGAGAACATAACAGAAGAGCCCAATCACGAAGGAAGAAAAATTCAAGGAATCCAAGAAGAAAAAGAAGAATATAAAGAAAAGATCAAAACTCGGTTGCAGCTATAGTGATGATTCAAACGAATATGAAGAGATGACTAACTTCGTAAGGAAATTACAGAAAGGAATCGACAAGTATAAAGGTACGCTTCCATTGAAATGTTTTAATTGTGGTGGTATTGGTCATTTTTCTTCTAAATGTCCTCACAAGAATAGATATAGTGATGAACAAGAATATTCTAAAAGAGAAAATAAATATCAAAAGGGAAACAAGAGGAGAAACAAAAGGAAATTCTTCAAGAAAGGTTTCTACTCAAAGGAGGATGGTTCCTCATCAGACGAGAAGGATAATGACAGTGACAATGATTCATAAAGAGTACTCCTCATGTTAATAGAATATGATTATGAAGAATAAGGTGAAGTCGATCTCAAAGCAGAGATAATCAATGCATTATAAGAACTTAGGAAGGAAATAAAGAAAAACAAGTCACTCAAGGAAGAGTTAAAAATGAAAGAGGGATCTCAAAATTCCAACTTTGAAGAACTAGAGCAGATGATCACGAGTCTAAAAATTCAAATAGAAGAAGAAAAAATAATTGAGGAAATACTTAGAATTCAGTTAGAAGAAAAGGTGCAATACCCCTAGGCTGAACCCAACTGTAAATGTAAATATAAATTTACATATGTATATAAGATGGTGAGTTGTTTGTATCAATTCTTGGACTTAGTTTTGTGTGCACATTGGATTGTATAGCACACACATGTGTAAGTGTGCAAGGACGACACATTAAAATAAGAGTGTGCACATTCCAGGATTTTGTGCAAATCATCTTAAGTGTGCAATATTGAGGCCAAACATCCTTTGTATATATGTGTATGCTTGTGTTTTTTAGGCTAGTGAGCCTGCATGCAAAAAGGCCAATATGCCTGTATTGTAAATGTAAATGTAACCACACACAAATATTAATGAAAACACATCATTGTGGTATACCAACCATGTAAAAGAGTATGGGGGACTAAACTCCACTATATAGGGAAAGGGGGATAAAAGTTAAGGATAAGGGGCTAAGCTAAGGCGGATTAATCCCAAAGGAATATTATATTAATATTTCTTAAAGTATAAAGTATGGATAATTATTTTATCCTAAGTTCTAAGGATAGGGACAACTGGGACTGAGGTAGTTTTGAACATGAAAAGTTTCAAGTTGGGAACATGCATACATATAGTTTGGACTTAGTTCACTTTCCTATTCATTATATCATCATTCCTTCACTCACTCAGCTATCACTTGTACCTTGTTCTTACTATACCTATACTTGTACCTATACCCTGGTTAGCTTTGGATTTGTACTGAAAAGGCAGGTTGTTAGGCCCATAGGATATTGAAGAGGCAATTTTTCAGGCCCATGAGCATTCTCTCTAGGTGAGAGAATTCTTGGGAATTGAGTCCAAAATGTTCCAAACTACAACGAAAATTATCTGAGACTTCTTGTCTGGCCTATTGTTGAATCCCCAGAAAGGAAGTGGGGCAAATGAAGGACTATTGAGAAGATAAGGGGCACACTTCCTGGGGTGGGATAGGCATGTGGGATTTTAGTCCCTAAAGTTGCACTTGAATGCTAAAGGGAAAGCTAGGGGATCATCAAGTTATTGTAATGGTTTTTTATAAATAAATATTTCTTTTGGGTTTTGAAATTAGTTTGGTTTGATGGGAAGATCAAGCAGGTTGAAAAGGTAAAAATATGAATAAACACTCTTAATTTAAATAATTAACATCATTTCATGTAGTCAAGGGAATTCACTTTGAGATATAGCCATTTTATGGACAAAGAGGAATAAGGAAATATAGATGAATACATAGACGAACAATATTCCAAATTCATATATTCACCATGAAGATTTTCATATTTGAAATTTCATTTCAAATATGAAACATACACTTGAATACAAATTTCAGAGACATGTAATTGAGAATTATATCCTCATTGAAATTGAAGTTGAATCTTGAAGAAATCGATGCATCGTAGGAATTTATATTACATTCAAATAAGACAAGAATAAAACAGAGTACAATAAGAGAACTATCTAAGCATCATCAAAAATTTTAATCATTGAGTATGAAATACTACAGGTCTTGAAGCCTTTTCCTTACAATCTCTAGGTTTCCTCCCTTTTCTAGTCCACTCGACCTCTGAATACCCTTCTGGGACCCAACCCTGTCTTTTTTTTACATTTCCAATGACGGTTTAAATAGTCGAATACAATCATCAATATGTTGCATCTTTCCCCTGGAGACAATTACAAAAAATACCTAAAAATAAACAATTCATGATCTCTTTGCAAGAGATCTGGCACAATTAAGGTCAAATTCCTTGGATTTAATGGAGATTCGCACTCAATCCTCTCAAATATGAGATTAACCTCTAAAATGATGATTCTCTTCCTAGAAATGTTGCCTGGAAATCTAGGATGTGTTTCCTTTGCTTTTGGAAAATTTTCCACCTGTGTAATTTTAATGCTTAAAATATGCCTAAATATGCTTACTATCTTAAATCTCAATCTACTAATCTTGAATCTTGGTTGATCTTTATTTTCCATCTAGAGATATGGATTCGAGGTTTGATTTGAAAGGCTCGATAATTTCCTCAAAATCATAGATGTTTGTTGAGAACATGTAGTTGTTTATTATTGGTTCATAATGTAGAACTTATTAATTATAATAATAGAATCTTTTTGCGGGACATACTCATTGAAGGATCCATTTGAAAAGAAAAAATATTACAAGAAAAACTTCTTTTGAATCTTCATCCACAAGTCATCATGAAACCCTCTTTATGTTTTAACACATTTCTCTAATTCAAAGGAGTTTAAATAAAAATAAATGATGACCGATACTCTGCTACCAAGTCTTGATTCAAATAGAAAAATCTCCATATGGTTGGAAGTTGTTAAAAATTGGACAATCTTGGACAACTTTGGTGAACTGAAAATTCTTTACAAAAACATAATTAGATGCCCACACTTTAGGTCTAAAAGAGCCATAAATGTGAAACACCAAACATGATTTCAACTAATGGCGAGATCTAGCAACATTAACCTATAAAAATTCATAAATCAATCTATTGATCTCATGCATATTTTTATATAACAATTTCTTAGGAAATCTGGCTTTGTTGTAGTATGAACACCAAATCTTGCTCCAATTTCCCAGTTATATTTGCAAGATCATTAATGGAATAGAATTCATATTTTTTCAAGAAACTCCCCTAAAAGATGTAGCTATTTGTACCAATGGAATATGTTGGATGCATTCCTAGCTAGGAAGAAAGAATATTTTTGGAGGAAAATCATGCAGAAGATAGCTAGAAGGAAAAGAAACATGTGTAAGAAAAGAAGGTGAAGCGCAGATGCAAGGAAGACCTAACGACGCTAGGGTTATGGTTTTTGTAATGCATTGTAATGGTTGGTGAGCCGAGGATACAAATAAGTAGTAATTAGGCAATAGAAGTGGAGATAGAGAGGATATACAGAGGGAGGAGGGAGTCCCAACAGAGAGGAAGAGAATTATAAGAACTGTATGAGTCATTAAGTTGGTGAGATAGAGAAGGAGTGAGTGACTCGATCCTGAGGGTTAGATCGTAGGTTGAGGAGCCTCGTGCGATCTATTCAAACTCACAGGGATCGAGGATCCTTTGGGAGGGAGGAAGAACTAAGATTGTAACCACGTGCGACGTGATATCTTTCTAACCTATAATAAATATTGAGAGCCAAATATTTGTGGATGTAGCCCAATAAGGGGTGAACCAAGGTAATATTGTGTTATGTGAATGAATGCATGCATCTTTATGTTTGAGTAATTGATTAATGTTAGATAGATGAAGAAACTAAGTAGATATGGTATTCCACATGCATGCATCAAATGAATGTTATAACTATCTATGAGATTGGATGAAGACCAGATCAAGTGGATCATGGAAACAACTGGAAACACGCACAATGGAGTACCATACCGGTATAAGGTAAACACCAAGAAGAGAGTTGTAGCCACAAGGGAAGGCTTGGCAAGTGATGAAGAGGAGGTAGAGGATCTCCAAGATGTGGAGAAGATTGAGGAAATCCTATGTGCAACATATGAGAGGAATACAAGAGGTTCAAGACTGGAAATAGAAGGAAACACCCCTATCCATGATAATGTCAGTGTGGAACCCATAAACCCATGTGAGACTAATACACCAAGAATAACACCACCATTTAGACAACCGAATTTTGGGAGAAGGAAGACAGCAAGAAGTACATCTACACAAGGAACAACAACTAGGGGAGTTAGTTCAGGAAGTAGTATTCAAGTATCTACACCGCGTGGAGGGAGCAGTTCATCATTTCGAATGGCACAACATGTTCCCACCATCAGGTTACCAGAATTTAAAGGAGAAGCATCGGAGGACCCAGAGAAGCACATGTTTATCTGTGAAAATATATGGGAAGTGAAACAGATCACAGACAAATACACTAAACTTGCATAGTTAACTATCACATTAATAGACCACGCACTAGATTAGTACATGAGTTTAGCTGCAAACAGTCTATCAAGGACAACCAGAACGATTGGATATATCAAGAAGTTGTTGATAAATGAGTTCCAGAAGCCTAGTTCGGAGGATCAATACATGAACGAGATGATAGAGATTAGACAGAAAACATGAGAATTTGTATGTAATATTGACTAAAGATTCAAAGGATTGAAGGGAAAGCTAAAATACATCATGAAAGATATGAAGCATAGGAATGTGTTCGTCAATTCACTACTACCACACTTGAAGTATCTATTGTGACAACAAAATTTTCAGACGCAAGAAGAGGATTTACAAGCATCCATACAACTGGAAGAGAACCAATATAAAAAGACATATCCATCCATAGAGGAGCTAAAGGAGGATCTTAAGAACTTAACATTCCAACTGAACCAAAACAAAGGTAAGGAAAAAAGAGAAGTCATTTGGTGTACCACATGTAGGATAGAAGGACACCATAAGAACAAATCTCCATCATTTGTATAGTACATGGAAGCAGGAATTCCAAACCCATTACCTACAAGAGGAATATGGTGCAAGATCTATAAGAAACATGGTCATGATCCATACCACTTCCCAATGAGGTAGGAGTACCAGACAGTACCAAAAGTCTTATATTGCAACTTTTGTAGGTCAGTAGGCCATGATGACAAATATTGCAGAACCATGGACTTGATGAGGGAAAGAACATTAGATGCATACAGGGTGAAGGCATAAATGATGATTGGGCAAGCCACACCTTAGTTTAACCAAGTACCAACTACATAGAACATTGTGCAATAGTAGTATAACAATGCGAAACAACAATATAACACTGCGCAACCACAGTATAATACTGCGCAACCGCAGTATAATACCATGCAGTATAACCAAGCGCCTCAGTATAACACACTGCGAGGGGGTCGAATTGTCTACATAGGTGGAGGAAGAGCAAGAGGAGTCTTTGGAAGAGGTAGAGTACTAGGAGTACGTCACAACTGTAAACAACCAAGACACTATGCAATAGAATGTCCACTTCCATCAACAACCTGTATGGATTGTAAAACATCAGATCATGACATTAAAGAATGTCTGACAAGATTAGGGAAGATCCAAGAAAAGAGGAATCAAAACAATCAGAATGTTCAGTGGATTTCAAAAGAAGTAAGAGATGAAGTTAGAAACATCAACATAGATACACGGGGAGGAGATAAAACAGGAAACGATGCACTAAGACAAGACCCAGTACAACACCAATGGGTGAAGAAGAATGTCAAACCAAATAAGCAATTCGATGCGCAAAATGAGAAGGATATAATCAAGCAATACAGACAAGAATTCTTGAAGCTATACATTGCATCAACATCAACTACACAACATAATAAGTAAGTACCAGAGTACAATATGCCTCCATCACTGGATCACACTAAAAAAACAAAACCACTAGGACAAGTAAGTACCATTAAGGGATTTTTTCAATCTTGTGTTATACTACTAAATGATCCATCCTCTATTAAAGTATTAAAAAATATGCTATAAAGATGTAGCATAGAAGAAGAAGGATACTTAGAACATAAAACATTCAATCACCTACATACAAGGAGGAGAACAAGTAGGGAATTCAGGTTGATCGCCAACATTGGATATCTCAACATGGGAGATATTATACTGGATTTAGGATCTAAAGTTAATGTAATACCCAAGAAGACATGGAAATGTATGGGAGAACCCACATTAGGATATTCACATGTTCAGTTGAAACTAGCAAATCAACACAAAGTTCTACCAATTGGAAGACTAAAAAGAGTAACTGTAGACCTGGATGGAGTACAGACTAAATCTGACTTCGAAGTAATTGAGATAGTGGATGGCACAACACCTTATCTGGAATTGTTAGGTTTCAATTGGGAATTTGATAACTATGCCATAATAAACCTAAAGACAGGGAAGATGAACTTCGAGTAAGGAGAATACAAATTCATTGTGCCATTGGACCCATCTGAAAGGGAAAGGTTTGTAGAACCTACTTGCCTGGACCTGGAGGAAATCAACCAATTGTACAAAACAACTGCGCAAGATGAATATTATGTGAATCCAACCACAGATGGGGTACTCAGTTGGAAAATCATCACCTCATGTGCATTAGACTAGGATACGGGCTTAGAAAATTGGCAGCAGAGGTTACATGAAGTCTCCACAATAAGATTCACAAGAATAGACCACACAGTAAGATGGGTAGGTACGAAGATAAGGGAACCTCCTAGCTTCCATGGGGTGAATGACCTAGAAGAATTCTTAAAATGGTATGAAGATAAAGTATTATAAAATCATAGGCTCTTAGCCCTGGATATAGAACTCAAGGAAACACCTGGAAGATGGTGGGGTGTGCACAAAGAAACAGTGAAATAATAGTACCAATGTAAGCAGCTACTACGCATTAGGTTGGGTGCAGAACAAGGAAGCAAACAACTAGATAAACATGACAACCATGGAGCACCAACAAAACACTTGGAGAAGTGCAGAACACTATGGAAGATGACACCACTAGAGAGATGGCCTCATCATTTTGTTCACACATTAGAAGGTATCCCAACAAAATGGTATGCATAATAAGAACTGTATAGGGGAACTACGACCTAGATAGTATTACAATAGAACTTTGCAGTCACTTTCTCATTTGAGCATGAGAACCCCAACATAGACACAACACTTAAAAAAATCAGAGGGGTGATATTCATTAAAGAACAAGAGGTTGAACTCATGACAGAAGAAGAACAACAAAATAGATAGATAGTAAAAGAACTATTTTCATGCTACCACCTATAGGGATAAGCACCAGATGAAGATGGCTCGTGTGATATTCAAATTGAGGAAGTTGAAGGTGAGAGAGAAGTGGAAGGTCCAACTTTGGAATCAGAAGTAATTGTTGTGCTAATCAAGGTGAAGAAAGTAAATATTGGGACAATTTAGAATCCCAAAATGGCCAGCATTGGAGATTATTGGGATCAACAAACAGTGGAAAGTATAACAAAGTTATTACATGAGTACAATGACCTGTTCCCAACAGTGTTCACAGAAATGAAAGGCATAGTGGGAGATCTAGGAAAAATGAACATACCGCTCAGAGCTGAGGCAAGAACAATCAGAAAACAACCATATAGAATGAATCCCATATATAAGAAAAAATTCATTGTCGAAATAGATAGGATGTTAGAAGATGGAATCATAGAACCTGTAGAGGAATCAGAATGGATAAGCCTAATGGTAGTTCAAGAGAATAAACAAGGGGAAATATGAATATGTGTTGACTTAAGGAAGTTGAACGATGTTTCCCTACATGAACCATTCCCTACTCCCTTCATAGACGAAGTGTTGGAGAATGTAGGAGGACATGAAGCTTATTCATTCATCGACGAATTCTTAGGATATCATCAAATCAAGATAGCACTAGAAGATAGATACAAGACCACTTTTTCCATAGAATGGGGATCCTACCAATATACAATCATGCCATTTGGATTTAACAATGCACCAACAATATTTTCCAGAGTAGTTATAGCGGCATTCAAGGAATTCATCCATCAGTTTCTAGAGGTATATCTGGATGATTAGATAATATATAGTCTATTGAAATACTAGGTAGAGGTCTTGTGGATGATGTTAGAAGAATGCAGGTGGTGTAAGATATCATTAAATATCAATAAGTGCATCTTCGGAACACCCTTTGGGATACTATTGGGCCACATAGTATGCAAACAAGGCTTGCTAGTAGATCCTGCCAAGATTGCAGTAATTGTTAATCTACCACCACCAAAAATAGTCCACCAATTGAGAGAGACATTGGGACACTACAGGAAATTTATAAAGGGGTATGCATAAATCACTGCACCAATGGAGAAATTTCTAAGGAAAGACAATAAGTTTCATTGGAATGAGAACTATAAATGCGGATTAGACACCCTGAAAGAGAAGATGGTAACCGAACCAATACTAGTATTCCCAGATTGGGATAATACGTTCCACGTCCATGTATGTTCATCAATGATATAACTTGGAGCTATACTAGTGTAGCCAGGAGCAGGAGAATTGGACAATCCTATATAATTTACTAGCAGAAAATTGTTAGAATCGAAGAAAAATTATAATACCACAGAAAGGGAAGGCTTAGTGATGGTCTATGTGCCTCAAAAGTTTAGGCATTATTTATTGGGAAAACATTTCAATATGTTCATGGATCATTTAGTGCTCAAATACCTCATCAACAAGCCAGTGTTTTGGGGGAGAATTTGTAGACGGTTATTGTTGTTCCATAAATTTGACTTTGAAGTGATAGTCAAACCAGGAAAGTTGAACATAGAACTTGATCACCTGTCAAGGATCACAAATGGGGAGGAACCTACAAGTTTAGAGGATAAATTTCCCGACGCATAGTTATTTTTAGTCCAAATAGTTGATGAATACTTTGCAAACATTATATAGTGCTTGAGTACAAGGACTGCGCCACAGGAGTTCAACACTGCGCAGAAGAAAAACTTGGTAGTCAGGGCTGCAAAGTATCAATTGATCGCAGGATACTTATACAAAATGGGTGCATATAGCATCTTGAGAAGATGTTTGTTAGAGAATGAGAGACCAGGGATCTTAGTATAAGCCCATGAGTGAATAGAAGGAGGACATTATGCAAGCAAAGATACCACACAGAACGTATTATGTGTAGGACTATGGTGGTCGACTGTTCACAGAGACTCCAAGGAATACTACCATAAATAAGATGTATGTCAAAGGGTTGGTAAACTGAATAGAAGGGATAAGATGTCACTGAGACCACAAGTAAAATTGCAGGTATTCGATATATGGGCCATATATTTTGTGGGACCAATTAACCCACCAACAAAAAGTTCAGGAGTGAGGTACATTAGCACTATGATAGAATACTTAACAATATTTGTAGAAGCAGCACCAGTAAAATATTGCAATGCAAAGACAACAACACACTTCCTGTTTGAGCAAGTGATCACTAGATTTGGCTTCCCAAGGATTTTGATGAGCGACCAAGGAACTCATTTCATTAACAACACTATTGAGGCTATCAATGAGGAGTTTGAAGTTCATCATCAAAAGAGTACACCATATCATCCTCAATTAAATGGAACAGTGAAATCCTTTAACAAAATCCTTGAAAATGCACTGACAAAGATATTTAACGTTAATAGGGATGATTGGGACTTGAAGATACTAGCATTATTGTGGGCGTACATGACCACATGAAAACAGTTGACAGAACACACACCATTCATATTGGTGTATGGACAAGAAGCAGTGGTTCCATTATAATTTTTGGTACCTATTTTGCGCATAGAAACAATTACATGCATGACATAACAAGACACAGTATAGGAAAGGCTAAGTCATTTGATGATAATGGAGGAACACATGATTCTAGTATGGTTTCATCAATAAGTACATAAATCAAGGGAAAAATCCTGGAATGATAGACACATCAAAAGGAATAATTTCAAGGAAGGAGACTTAGTCTTGGTGTATGACAGTAAATGTCTTCAGCACCCAGGAAAACTTAAAATGCATTGGTTAGGACCATACGATGTAAAGACTGTCACAGATGGGGGAGCTGTATAGTTGAATGATTTAGGAGGAAAATAACTCAGAGCAATGATCAATGTGATTCGACTGAAGCTTTATAGGGACAGTCGACCTCCCAACACTTAAAAAAAAAACAGAGGGGTTACCGTGCCAAACATCAACAGATAGCAACAAAGGCTTAGTGCACAGAAAATAGAATGAGTATGTGCACTCAAAAATTCCAGCATGACGAAGAAAGGACCAACAGTCACTAAAATGTGGAACCAATGGAAATGGAGGGTATGACAAATAAAGCCCCAAGGGACAACAACTATACAAACTGAATAACAAGAATGATTGATCGGACACCGCATTGATCATGCCAACTGGTGGAAACAAGGGATATCAATGGAAAGTACGTGAGAAGTGCCGGTTCATTTAAAACACAATTTAGGTAACGTATCCATGAATTTTCACACGATTTCTATATAAGGGAAGCACGCCAGGATTCAAAGGGTTATTATCAAATTGAGGAAAGAATAAAACAATAGAGTATACAGAGCAGAGAGTTTGCAAAGGTTATAGAGTCCATTAATATCAACGTAGAACATTTTTAAAACCATGGAACCACCTAAACTGGAAGAGTCAAGCCAAACTTGAAGACGACCTCTAAGAGACATCAGAGCACCATCCCATCCATAGGGCAGAAAACAACAACCAACTCAGCCTCCATAAGTCATCAACATGGATGAAATCATGTCGCTCGATATGAAACCAGGAAGCCCCACACCAATAGTGGAGGAAACACAACAGACAACACCAGTAGGCATAGACATTGATGTGCCAAAATGGGGATAGGGACAACAGGTTGAGGACGTAGGAAATCATTTTCACCCCGAAAACACTAAAGAATACCCGAGAGTCAATGGGACAACCCTGAACCAGCTAGAAAGGACCGGGCCAGAAAGGTCACAAACAACCACGCCGAAATAGCCACAGGAGGGCACAGTGGAAGATGTCACTGGTTGGGAAGAGGATTATACAGAAGATAGAACGATGGCGGCTAGAACCTTGATTCATCCACCACAACATGAAGGAAAACAATCGGTACCATGATCATCGCGCAATAAGGCTGCCACAACCATAGTCTTGTCACACATTCCAGATGGTGTGTGTATCGCAGGAAATATGTTAGGCTACGTGGATAAATTGAGATACTCATACCATAATGTGACTGACACGGAAAATTTCCCATATTTTTCCAAGAAATTTTACCTAGAGACTGTGGGTATAGGGCCTTTTGGTGAACCAATCAACCAACCAAGCCAGTGGGCAACAAGACTATCCAAAACTAGTATTCGAGGCCTATTGGACATCCCTTACTTTGGGAGGGGATGAGATGAAAAAAACTGCATCAAGTAGTTGATGGAAGTCACCCACGGAAGATACCTATGGTTGGAACAGATTGTCTCAATAGACGTGGATATCATTGCATACATCATAGGGATTCCAACACGGGGGGATACACCCACGCATTTCCTTGATGACAAGACGAAGGAGAAGGCACTAGCCGAGGAAATAAAGAAGAAGTATGGTACAAAAAGGGGGTCACACAGAATCACAATCAAGTGTATTAGTGACACAACAACAAGAATGGCCACAAATATCATTGCCTGCAAATTACTCAGGAAATGTGGCAAGGAAGAAGTCCCTGTCAGGGTTGTCACAGTTGTAGCATAGTGTGCGGATGGAACCACACTCATCTGGGCCTCGTACTTGTTGAATCTATTCCTCGATGACTGCAAGGATGGGAAGGACCTGGGGACAAAATTTCACTATTCATCGCTACTCATCCTGATCACCTTGGTCGGATGGAAGGAGCCTAAGTATTTTATGCAGGAGCATCGTAAGTAGTCAAGCGAGCGTGGAGGCGAAAGACAGCTGGAAAGCGCAACATGCATTTTTCACGTTTTGAAATTTTTTGAAAGTTTAAGAGAGTGGATGTTTATGTAATAATTTGGAATAAGACATACTTTGCATTTATATATTGGAGGATGTAAACAGATCATGAGTGATTTTATCTCATCTATAGAATGTAAAGGCATTTATGCATAGTTAATGAAAGTAGGTAGATTTGAATTAATAGATTAGACAGTTTAGAGAGTAGGAGGGAAAACGGATATAGACACCCTCACCATTGTATCATTAGAAGTATTATATCATTAGCATAGAGAAGAAGAGGAGAGTTGTAGTAGAGAGTTGAAAAGAGAATTCCATGTACAGGAGATTTGAATTAATATATGAAGCCTTGAATCAGATTTCATGGTGTTATGATGTTTTTTGTTTATACATGATGAATGGTATGCTTACAATTGTTTCAATCTCTCTGTTATGAATTTGCTTTAATACTGTGTTGAATGTATGACTTTATGCTGAATGTTTGAAGTATGAGAGAGAGAGAGAATGAGTTTCAATTGTTTCTCTTCCTGAGTGAGAGAAGTTCTTGAAAGGAGTGCAGTGAAGCATCCACAAGGTGTGCGTTGACAAAGTTCTGAGTCATATCTCAGAAAGATCTAAAGGGATACCGTTGTTCTTATTCTAGCAGAAGTGCAGGCAAAGAACAGAATCCATGCAAGGTGTGCGCAAGCTGGTTGAAATCTTAGAACTTATCAACCAAGGGGAGAGTTGAAGGATTGTTGTTGCAGGGAGTGCGCAGAGTCAAAAGATCAAATACCCAGGACTATTTGAAAGTTTTCCACAAGGAGTGTGAGCATGAACCCTTTTGGAGGTATGAGTTGTAAGTGAAAGCTCAGGATGGATAATACCTTTGAAAACTTCAAAGGAGGATGGAGGTAGAACTACTTCAAAGGGAGACGAGGGTCAAAGTCATCTAACAGAATTAAAGTTCAGAAGGGAGAACATTGGTTTATTTTGCAGAAGCTATCCAGGAGCAACGAGCAGTCAGAATTCTCCGTGGAGAACTTGCGAAGTCACGAGGACCATAGGATCCAGAGGAGTTGTAGGGCGAATAAGGTTTGGACGAATCCATTTCTTGGTGTCAATATTCAACGTTGACCATTGATCATGATCTATCTGAGCCATTAGATATTTTTGACATTTTGAGGATCCTAACGAAAAGGAGTTGAGCACAGTGGAAAAAAAGTCCTAAATTCATGATTTGTGAAAGGAATTGGCATGGAGTTCTGGGATTTTGGCACTTCTGGTGTTGGCAAATAGAGGAGGCAGCGTTTTGGGATCGAGAGTTTCGAACTCCTGATACCCAAAATCTCGAAATAAAGCAGGTCATCAGATTGAGCGAGGCTCGTGCAACACGTGGCACATCCACTTCGTGGGACTCACATGGTTGACAGGTGGTAGGATTTCACACCAGGGATAGAAAGTATTGGAGTAGACAGGTGGTGTGTCTTCGTCAAATCGGCGAAGTCAAACCTTGTTGACCATTTCAGGGTTCGAAGGTCGAAGGACTGGGAGCCTTGCATCTGGATTCACGAAATCGCAAAGTCCAAAACCCCGATGAAGTGAGAAGTTCATTGGGAAGCCAACCTTTGTTGAGTGCAGCAAAATTCGGCAATTCAAGTTTCGGAGGTGGTAGAGATAGGAACCCTCGACATCAGGGATCGCGAAATCGCAAAACCTGAAGTCCCGGTTTAGTGAAGGGCATGATCTTATTGGGATCGGAAGACTTGAGTGGTGCTTTGTGGTTGATCCCATGGTCATACTCAAAAGGACCTATGGAGCGGGATTGTTAATGGTTCTGATAGGGATCCAAAAGAGCCACTTCGGCTCAAGAAGATTTGAACAATCCTGTGAGCGTATCTCGGCCTGCAGGTTGGGGGTCTGCACTAGTATTCATTATTTTCCATGAGATCCATTCCTTGTCATGTGGTGTGATATCTATCATTGGGGCACACTCAAGACACCAAGAAAAAAAATGTGAACACATGCCTGTCTGAAGGATATTACAATGAATTATAGGAAAACATCTCCAATACTTGGAGGATTACACCATAAGTGGTCACAAAGTAACAGGGCATAGCCAACTTCAAAGCAACCAGCCATACAATGTGGATCCAAGAACATAAGGATCCTGACAACCAATGGATATAACTGTGGTACTGTGTCAAGGGAGAGGACATAGAAATGGCCATCAAGGATTGGAATGATGACTGGAGGATTCCAGTCTTGAATCAAGAGATGCTCGAAGATAAGGAGGTGGATGAAGTGCAGGAACAAACACCTGCAAAAGATAAAATGGTTCCCAAGAAGCCAAGGACCGGTCAGAACAAGGAAAAACATAAGAAAGGGGTTGTGTCCAACAAAGGCACTCAGGTGGCGAAGAAGAAAAACACCCAGGTGCCACAAGAATAGGAGAAATAGACTGAGACAACACATGGAACCAAATCAAGTGCTACTCAACGAGAGCAAGGCCAAATCGAGAGGTTAGTCATACAAATACAGGGTGCATGAAAGAAAGCTAAGTCGCACATAATGCCACCAGAGTACATGATCATGAAGAATGGAATGGACCTCGTAGCCCAGATGGTCCAGGATCATACAATGAAGGACTTTCACGAAGCTCAACACCAAAGGGATAGGATGCAAGATGAGCTGGTAGACACGAGGCAGATCCTCAAGAAAATTAGAGAAACACAGAGGGTTGATAGAGGAATACAATCAGTTTCAACAACATCACAGATAGGAGTTGAGGATGGATCAAGCGAACATGATAGGATCTAGACGATAGCACAACCAAGCTCAACATTTCATGTCACACCCAGCATGTTGTGCATGGATGAAATTGTGCAGTAGATACCCTTGAAGTATTTGGCCCAAATACAATTGGTAATGAAGTGGATACCAACCAAGGCCTTATATAAACTACAAGTCAACATCACGCATGAGGTACAGTCATGCGCATGGACATACATAGAGAAATTGCAGAAGACAAAGGATAGTTGATATGATTTGGAATTGGTACTCTAGCAGGTCAAGATCAAAACCAAATAGGATAAGGACCACACAGATAGGTCGGATAAGGGATTGGTCGTAGCCTATGAGAAAATTCCAAACATTGAAAAGATGGAAGATCTCACAATGATGAAAAATATTGATCAGATTGTGCATACAATTGATCAATACAAGAAGGATATTGAGCACCTAGGGGAGAATATCATACCTATAACTTCACCAAAGGTGAAGGAGTAGAGGAAGCAGGAAGAAACAATGTAGATAGAGGAGATGGAGCGACAAGTCCGCGTAGTGGCCGAATTGTTCGAGAAAGTAACACAACTATGGATGAAGCTGGAAGAGGATAAACAAGTCTAGAAGTGGGACCAGGACAAAGAAAGGGTAAGTGAAACTATCCAAGGCCTCAAGAAGAGGCATAAGATAATGTTGATCACTGACCACGTCAAAGGATTGCAAGATATGAAAAAGATGTAGGTGGAAATCATAGTTGTGCAAACACAGAAGAAGGAGAACAAAGATCAAATGGAACTGCTCCAAGAGAGGGAAGCAGAGTTCATTGCACAAGCTGAAGATGCAAAGAAGAACATGGTACAAAATCAGGCAGAGTGCATAGAGATGATCAACGATGATATTGTAGTGCAGGTATTGGACACACTCAAGGAGAAGACCATGCATGCTCAAACGCAAGCACAAGAAATCATATAGAAGTTCCAGGCTCTCATAAGAGATATATAAGAGGTGCACAAGGTTTAAGTGGCTCGAGATGAGCCACATGTCAACGTTGGGGTCATGTTGGATGCAGGCCTAGCTAGGAAGAAAGGATATTTTTGTAGGAAAAGCATGTAGAAGAGAACTGGAAGGAAAAACAACACGTGTAAGAGAAGCAGGTGAAGCATGCATGCAAGGAATACCTAATGACACTAGGGTTAGGGTTTTTGTGATGCATTGTAATGGCTAGTGAGATGAGGATATAAATAAGTAGTACTTAGGAAACATAAGGGGAGATAAAGAGGATATACAAAGGGAGGAGGGAGTCTCGACAAAGAGGAAGAGAATTGTAAGAATTGTATGAGTCATTAAGATGGTGAGATATTGAAGGAGTGAGTGACTCGATCCTAAGGGTTAGATCATAGGTTGAGGATCCTAGTGCGATCTAGTCAGCCTCACCGAGATCGAGGAGCCTATGGGAGGGAGGAAGAACTAATATTGTAACCACACGTGACATGATATATTTCTAACCTATAATAAAGCTCGAGAGACAAATCTTTGTGGGCGTAAGCCAGGAGGAGGTGAATTAGGGTAATAATTTGTTATGTGAATGCATGAATTCATCTTTATGTCTAAGTAATTGATGAATATTAGATAGATGAAGAAACTAATTAGATCTGGTATTCCACATGCGTGCATCAAATGAATGTTATAACTAACTATGATATTGAATGAATAAATTTTATAGTGCACAACCTTAGATCTCACTCAGTATTAGGTTGCAAACACCTGAGTATTTTATCCGCCCATAGAGCTATCTCGGGTGAGACTGCACAGGACATCCTTTGTACTGTGTTTCCCAGTGGTTTACCAAAGGGATCGATATTTTTAAAGGGATTTTGTTGGGAAGCTTACTAAATATGAACCAAGGTCAATATGTGAGGGTAAGACTAACATAAGAGTATATAATAAAACCAACAACATATTTGACATGCAAACCCCACATCCAGTGAAGATAGTTGACCCTTCTCCACCAGGTCTACTGCAGTTATAGGATTGATTGACATGTTTGTAAAGAATCTATTTACTCGTATCTTTACTTATCAATATTGTCACCTTGAGAACTAAGATAAAATGAATCTATGAAATAACATACTTTGTATAAACAAACTTCAATAGGATCTACCAAACCAGGCTGTGGCAAGTTGTTTTCATGATTGTTTCAGTTGTTGACTTATCTTGACACCTGCACATCAATGCTAGTGGATGCAATGGATACTCACTCCCTGGTGCTCCATGTTTTAGGTAGACCTGACACTTGTTTGGAGGTATTTTAGTGCTTGATCATAGCTGGAGTTTTTATTTATCATCTAGCATTGTATTGTTGATACTTGGCATATGTTTTGTTGAGTATGAGATTATGTCCCACATGGATAAATATAAGCTCACTTTCTTTTGTTTATATATACCACCATTTGCAATGCATGGTCAAAACAACATGCAAATTATGTATCCTCTTGTGGGCTCCCTCCTCATGGATTTCACTTAGTTTGTCCCTCGGGGAATTTCAATGAGTGCTCGATGCTTAAACTTGTAGATTGAACTTGTGGAACCCAATATTTTTATATTTTTCACCTTTAAAATTTTTGACCTGAGAACTGCGTGATGACTTGGCTCGACACTCGACATTTGATGCTCGATATGTCATTTTGAAAATAACAAATACACCTTAAGTGTTATCTTGACTTTGGACTTGGCCCACAATCCCGAGTGCTTATGATTTTGACATATAATGAAAGGGAAATAAAATAATTTATTTTATCCCTTTTATTATTTAATTAAAAAATAAACCTTTTAATTTAATAAAAGGTCCATTTTATACCTCTGAATATTCACAAGAAATAACAATTTTTTTTTAGATAGTGGAAAAACTCGACAAAATAATGCAAAGGATAGTATGCTCCAAAACTAGCGCTTGTAGGAATGATGTTTTTTGGTTCTACAAGAATAACATCATTCTTGCAACAAAGAGCAATTTTGACATGCATATTTAGGTGTTAAGACTAGCTTCAATTAGGTATCACTCTCTCCCTGTGAGGTGTAACATACCCCGCCAGCCATAGGTCGGGGTATGCTACCTGCAAACCCACCCTTGAACTTCCTTATGATACCGATACCTTTTCTATTTATTAAAAAAGCATAAGATAATATAATTAATGACATGCACAGTAATAACCAACAAACATGCATATTCTAAAGATTCAATTAAACAATAATTAAATACACAACGGAATACATTAATACACAGATAATAATATCACAACAAAGAGCATTTATATTTATGAAATATGACACCAACTGGCTGCAGACCAAGGAAATTCCACCCAACCGTAGACACTACTGATCCAAATATCAATAATAACATAAGCCCCGATCCAGGGCTATGAATCCACAAGGATGGTTCCGGAGTGAAATTGGATTCCCAAACCAGACATCTCTCAAGCTCTCATAGGCTTCCCAGTACTCACAGCAATCCAAGTACCCATCTCTCTTCTACCCATCTTACACCACCTGAGAGAACGAACCTACACCTTTCTCTGCCACGCAGTCCCTCAGGAAGTCCTTCTCCTTATTCGGTCCTCCAGCGCAACTCGTCCATAATATCAATGCTGGAAAACTTAGGACTCATAGCTATGAGCCATGCTAGACACAGGCCACTGGATCTCAGACATGTAGGCCTCAAGTCACAACTGGATCACACCAGCGACCACTACAACCAACTATCCTGTGGCTAATCCTTTCGCAGTTCGGTCCTCCTTCCCTAGAACAATATGCAGGTGAGGATGGATGGATGAGGTAGGTAAGTGCATGTGAATTCATGAGGGTGAGAATGAGGTAACACAAAGGTGACAGAGCAAACAAGCCAATGACCAACCCCGCAATCGAACCATGGGCGGGTTTAAGTATGTTCGTGGGGAAATAAAGAACCTCCTGGCCTCCCCAAGAAGATCACATAACTGATTCTCCCCTTTAGCAAAAAAGGTAATTAACATAGGAACAAAATTTAGCCTCTCAAGACCCCTCTCTTGTGGAATCATATCCCCCTATAACTCTAGTCCCTGTCCATCTAGTAGCCAATGATGTGTTTATTATTAATAATGATCAAAGAATTGCATTTCTTGGGCATAGTGGCCCTTTAAATAATTGTTTGGGCACTCAGGCCTCTCAGCATTATAACAATACATTATTTAAAATGGGGGTTCACAACCTAGGGTGTTACATCCCCTCCCCCTTATTTTGGCAATGTCCTCAGTGCATATAAAAAATAGAGATCACAATTTCAAATTTATTTAAAAATTTGTGGGTACTCTTCCCGCATGACATTTTCATGCTCCCAGGTAGCATCTTCAGGACCATAGCAGGTCCACTAGACTTTTACCAACTCTATAACTCGATTCTGAAGCATTTTTACCTTTATGTCCAATAACCGTGTTGGTTGAACCTGAAAGTCTCCCTTCGTCTCTACCTGAATCTGATGCCAATCAATAACATGGTTAGGATCATGTACATATTTCTTTAGTAAAGATACATGAAATACATTATGCACATTCATGGAAGTAGGTAATGCAAGCATATATGCAACTAGCCCTATTCTGTCCAATATTTCAAATGGACCAGAGAATCTGACTGCCAACTTTGTACAACTACCCAATTTCAAAGAGCTTTTCTTAGGCTTCACTTTCGAAAGTACATGCTCCCCTACTTTAAATTCTCTTGTCTGCATAAATTTTTTGTCTATCCTGATCTGCCTTTAAATTCTTCTTAATCTTGACCACCTGGTCTTCCATGTCCTTGAGAAACTCTGGCCCAAGTACCATTTTATCTGCTGGGTTGTCCCAACTCACTGGAGTATTTCATTTCCTACCATACAAGGGTTCAAATGGACTCATTCTCAATGAATCTTGATAGCCATTGTTATATGAAAAATCAATCTAAGTGTAATAAATCTTCCCACTTACATGGCTTATCCATCACATACATTCTCAGCATGTGTTCAATTATTCGATTGACTCTCTTTGTTTTCCCATCTATCTGGGGGTGATATGTTTTGTTAAAGTTTAGATTTGTGCCAAATCCTTTAAACAATCCCCTCCAGAAGTTGGAGGTAAACTTTGTATCTCTCTCTGAGACAATTGTCCTAGGTATCCCATGCAACCTAGCAATTTCCTTCATGAAAATTTATGTAATATTAGTCATTGTATGCGTTGTCTGCACAGGCACAAAATGAGTAGCCTTTGTTAATTTGTTAACCACCACTATGATTGAATCATGTTTCTTATTCGTTCTGGGTAATCCTATGATGAAATCCATGGTGATCACTTCCCATTTATTCTATGGAATTGGCAATGGCTGCAGCAAACCCGTTGGGTGCCTATGCTCCACCTTCACCTTCTGGCATTACATACATCAAGCGATGTAATAAAAAACATCCTTCTTCATTCCCGACCAAAAGAATTCTCTTCTTACTACTATAATTGTTTTCTGGTAACCGAGATGTCCAACATAAGGAACACCATGCATTTCCTTTAGTACCAAATTCCTCAATTCTCTGAAACTAGGAACATAGATTCTATTTTTATGCATGAGTAATCCATCTTCCTTTATCTCATACTCCTTTATTTTCTATTGTACATTTCCTTGCTGTAAATTTTCCTTTACCTGTAGGTAATGCTAATCTGTAACAAGACCATCTAAAATTCTTCTCTTCAATTCTGAATGATGCATACTGATAGTAATAGCATGCATGATATGCACTCTCCTACTAAGTCCATCATCAAATTTATTCTCCTTTCCCTTGATATTCTTGATATCAAAGTCATACTCACTTAAAAATTCCAGCCATCTTGTTTTCCTGGCATTCAAGGTTGGTTGTTCAAAAATATACTTCAGACCAATGTGGTATGTTCTTAATTCAAATTTCTTCCCCATGAGATAATTCCTCCACATCCTCAAGGTGTGAACAATGGAAACAAGTTCCAAGTCATACGTGGAATAGTTCCTCTCATGTTCCTTAAGATTTATGGATTCATATCCAATGACATGTCCATTTTGCGTGAGGAATCCCCCAAGTCCTTCCTTACAAGCATATGTACATACCACAAAATTTTCATTTGGGTCAGCAATATTTAACACAGGTGCACTAGTAAGTAATTCCTTCAACAAATTAAAATTATTTTCACACTTGAGTGTCCATTCAAATTTAGTTCCCTTATTTTGCAAAGAAGTGATGGGATGATAAATCTTAGAGAACCCTACTATGAACCTTCTATAGTAGCCATCTAATCCCATAAAATATCTGATGTCTGGCACATTTTTGGGTGTTGCCCACCCTCTAATGGCTTCGATATTCTATGGGTCTACTGCTATGCCTTGCTCTGATATAATGTGTCCCAAGTAATGGATCTACTTTTGATAAAAAGAACACTTACTCAAATTGGCATACAACTGATTTTCTCTCAGTACTTGCAATACCAATCTTAAGTGATGTTCATGCTCCTCTTCAGACTTAGAATAGATAAGTATGTCCTCCAGGAATACTATGGCAAACTTGTCCAAATAATTTTGTAATATTCCATTCATTAAGCACATGAAGACAGTTGGTGCATTGGTTTGTCCAAATGGCACCACTACAAATTCATAATGCCCATACCTAGTCCTAAAGGTTGTCTTATGAATGTCTTCTTCCTTGATTCTTTCCTGATGGTATTGTTCCCTCAGGTCAATCTTTGAAAATATATTTTCTCCTCGTAGCTGATTAAAGAGGTCATCAATTCGGGGTAGCGGATACTTGTTATTTATAGTGTACTTGTTCAGTTGTCGGAATTCAATACACAGCCTCAAGGTTCCATCCTTCTTTTTGACAAAACGTATTGGTGCTCCCCAAGGTAAAACACTTGGACATATGTACCCTTTATTCAACAATTCCTCAAACTACATTTGTAATTATTTTAACTCTGGCGTGCTCATTTTGTAAGGTGTTTTTGACACCAGGGAAGCTCCTGGCACTAAATCAATTGAGAAATATATCTCCCTTCTTGGTGGGAATCTGTTTATTTCTTGGAATACATCCTCAAATTCTTGTAGTACTGAGAAATCTTCAAGGCTTCGCCCCTTCATATTATTTGTCTCTTCCACATGAGCTGCATATAGTTGACATCCTTTTCTAAAACATCTTTTCAATTGTAAGGTTGAAATCTCCCTTATAGAGATGGGTCTTGGAACTCCTTTCACAGTGCTTTGTTTTCCATTTCCATCAAGACATGTAAATGTCTTGTTATGACAATCTAGGACAACATGATGTTTGTCCAACCAATCCATCCCAATCAGAACATCATAAGACCCCAATGGTATGATATTTAAATCAGTACTAGTATTCATGCCATTAAGACTTATGAAACAACTTCTGACCATATCATGGATTCTTCTTTTGGTTCCAGTGGTTAACTAAACCAAACTTGCTTTTCCAAGTTTACTTTTCTCCAAATGTAATATATCCACTATCTTAGGATCAATGTAGCAATGACTTTCTCCTGAATCAATCAAAATAGAAACAGGTTGATTTATGATCTTACCTTCCACCTCAATCATATTGGATTGGTACTCTACTTTTCAATCATTTAAAGTTGCATAGATTCTTCCCATATCTTTGAATGTTGTAGCCTATTGGATGTTGTGCATAGTCTTCACTCTATCTTTTCTGTGTGGGCAATCCTTGTGCAAGTGATCTTCCTTGCATCCCTATCATTGGATTGGTGGTCTTCCCCTTTTTCCCAAGGAATATTCCTTCTTGAAATCTCCCTTAGCATACTGATCTTGATGATTTCTATTAGACTCATTCCTATTGAAGGGAGGTTTGAATCCTTTCCTCCTCTGATCGGAATTCACATTTTTCTTGTCCTTCTAAGATTTCTGCAAGGATTCTCTTCCCTGGTCTTGCTCATACATGTATTTATCCTTCCTTATGGCCTCAGTCAAGGTCTTGGGTTCATCATACTTGATATTTTCCTTATAAAAGGTTGGAAATCCACTTAGAAATATCTGTATTTTCACTTTCTCATCACCAATGAACCTGGCATATTTTAACAATCCCAAGAACTTCTTCTCATACTCTGCCATAGTCATGCTTCCCAACCTGAGTTCAATAACTCTTGCATTTTCTTTTCATAGAAATCCACTGAGAGGTAATCCTTCTAGAAGTACTTATTGAATTGTTTCCAAGTGATATTACTTTCATTAACATGCTCCACTTGATTCAGTTGGTCCCACCACATTGTAGCTTTCCCGTGTAAATGGTAGGTGGCAATCTTGTCTTCCAGGTTTGATGAATAGCTATGCAGCTGAAAATATCTCTAGATCCCAAGAAACCATGATTTGACATCATGTTCCCTTTCACTTTCTCCATTGAAGGAAGGTAGCATGAGATTCCTCATCTCTCCTTGCAAACTATATACCTCTTGTTTCCTTCTTTGTTGCCTGATAGGGGGCACATCTAGACTACTTACGGGATCATATGATGCATAAAGATTTCTTTCTGAGTAAGGAGGTGAGTAGTGTCCATGAGCTCTGCTAGCACTTCTAGAATAACCATCTCTTCCACAATCATTTCTCCTTTCATGACACTTGCCTTCTTCCTCTTGTCTTGAGTTCAATCCCTTCTTCATTTTCCTCTGCAATTGATTCAAGATCTGCAACATTTAAGAATTTATCTGACTTTTCTCTCTCATCAGTCTCTCATTGTCTTCTTTGTAGCTCTGCACTTCCATATTCAAGCTTCTTACTATTTCTATTAATGTTTCCTGCTCTCCTTTTCCCTTGTGTCCATTGGACTCTGTCTCTGCATTACCAACTCTGGTATTTTTTCCTTCGACCTCCTTATCATGAATGGAGGGTCCCTCGCCTTATTCCATTTCCTCAATATGCATCCTGAATTGATGTGCTTAAGCCCCTTAATTATGAAAAATGTGCAAGCCACCATTTTGTTAGAATGATGCATATAATAAAAAAAATTGCCAAACCATGCTACAGGTCTCTTTCTTTTCTTTTTTTCATGGAGACCATATCCCCATTCTCTGAAAAGAATAGTTTCCTATTATACTTGGATGACACAAAATTTCATCCTGCACAGGCACTTCCTTCAAACCACCTTCCCAGGTGACCATGAATAGAAACCGTGGCTAAATCCTTCCTTAGCACCTTTCTGTCTCTAAGACAACCAATTCAGCCCTTAGCCCTTCATTCCTCAGCTCTCAATCTGCATATGAACACAGCCATGACTCTGTGCCTAGCTGAAAAAGTGCATGTCCAGAGCTTCGAGACTTTGGAACTTTCATCCAAGACCATATCAATGGTCCTCTTCCTCCTTCATGATCAACGATCGAGATCCACTTCGAGAATCCATGCTTCAGGAGTGTCAACATTTCTCGCTTGCCTCCTCCTAGAATGCTTTTACCTAGAGTTCATGATCTATCGACACATTTCTTCCCACAGATAGGTGGTTGTGAATCACTTCGACTCTTCGGGCTTCAGAAGTTTCAAACTTCCCTCCTTCACTTTCTCCTGGATTTCTTTCACCCGACGTTGACGATCCTTCGACGTGTGTCTTCTGGAATCAACGGTCGGTATGTAGACCAGCCTTTGGGAGTTTCTGAACCAATGCAAACTGTCACATATTTCCCCTCTAGAGTGACAGTCTCCGTACTACACGATCTATCGCCATGTGGTGATATGTTGGAAGAGGACACGTGGCCCAATCAGGTGGGTGACACATGTCATGTTCTAATCGAATTTTCAATATTCCAAATGCTCAAATATTACTAACATGTGGCACACATCCCATGTGTACACATCATCCCAGGTGACGTTCACAAGCCACATCACTTAGAATTCTGGGGTCCACATCACCTCCAGGTGATGTCATCGTGCCCCACAACTTCAACTCTTCGGGCTTCGAGACTTCAGTATTTTTCATACTAGAACATTTCCAATTCTCCCGAACCCTGAATTCTTGAAATAGCCAATCTGTTGCCAAGTGTCCTCTTGGATTGTATGACTAAGATTCACTTTGTCTCTTCACCTGGAGTTCACGGATCTGCTCCATGTGTCCTCCTCAATATGATGACTATGTTTTACTTCGGGGCTCCTGACTTCAGAGATCTCAAACTTCAACCTTTTTCCTTAAAAAAAATGGTTTTTTACGAAGCTCACGATATTCTAACACGTGTCTCCCACGGATCGACGGTTACGATTCCTTCAGGACTCCAGACTCCAAAAATCTAAAAAATCAAAATCTATCTGGCCCTACTGGATTTTATCTGAAGCCATGGATCTGGTGACATGTGGCTCTCGACAGATCAATGGCTGAGATCCCTTCGGGTCTTCGGGTTTCGGAAATATCAATTTTCAAAACTTTTCTGGCCCCACTGCATTTCATCCAAAGCCCTGGATCCGGTGATGCATGGCTCTTTAGGTTTTAGAAGTCTCAAACTTCAAGCCCCCTCCTCGCTCAGTTTTTCCCAGAGTACTTTATCCAGAGCACGCAATCGATGGACGTGTGTCCTCTTACAGATCGATGGTTCCCAGCTACTTAGAATCTTCAGAGGTTCGTCGCTTGAGCTCTAATATGTCACATCACTACATGCCTTTAAATTTGTGGGGGCGCGCATCGATGGTTTGGACTAACACACTTTTCGCCTTGCAATTCTCCTAAAGTTGACATGTAACCCCTTCTTGAAACCATGGTTTGGATTTTGGGACCTCCTTGGGAAATTAAATCCCATGCAACTTGGTTCCTAGCAATGCCCATTAGTCGTTGATCTCTCTCTTCAATGGGATCTGACGATCGCGACCTTAACCTTGCTTCCTTTTTATCGGACGACCTCTATTCACCTATCCTCTGATCCAATGATCCCATATCTCTCATGATCCTATAGTGGAAATCACTCCCAAATTCAAAAGGAACAATCACAATCCTTTGAACCCTTATAGAGGATCTATGACGCTCTGTCTCCTGCGCATATTCTACAATTCCATTCCTCCTGAGCTTTTCAATTTCATGGTCAGATTTCAATACGACCATGAGACTCTGACCAACAGACCCGGCCCATACTGACCTGGTGTTTCAACCTAAGGATCTAATACCAATCTGTAACATACTCCGCCAGCCACAGGTCGAGGTATGCTACCTACAAGCCCACCCTTGGACTTCATTCTATTACCGATACCTTTTTTATTTATTAAAGAAGCATAAGATAAGAGAATTAATGACATGAAAAATAATAACCTGCAAGCATGCATATTCTAAAGATTCAATTAAACAATAATTAAATACACAAAGGAATACATTCATACATAGATAATAATATCACAACAAATAACACTTATCTTTATGAAAGATGACACCAACTGGTTGCATACCAAGGACGTTCCACCCAACCATAGATATTAATGCTCCAAATCTCAACAACAACATCACCCCTGAGCCAGGGATATGAATCCATAAGGACAGTTCCAAAGTGAACTTGGCTTCCCAAACTAGTCATCTCTCAATCCCTCATAGGATTCCTAGAACTCATAGAAATCCAAGTACCTAGCTCTCTTCTACCCAACTTGCACCACACGAGATAATGGACCTCCACCTTTCTCTGCCACACAGTCCCTCAAGTAGTCCTTCTCCTTATTCGGACCTCCAGTGCAACTGGTCCAGAATATCAATGCTAGAAAACTTAGGACTCATAGTTGTGAGCCATCCTGGACATAGGGTGGCACTACATCTCATACATTCAGGCCTCAAGGCATGAATGGATCACACCAGTGGCCACTACAGCCAACTATCCCGTGGCTAATTCTTTCGCAGTTTGGTCCCCCTTCCTAAGACCAATACACTAGTGAGGATGGATGGAGGAGGTAGGTAAGTGCATGGGAGTGTGTGAGAGTCAAAATAGGGTAACATAAAGGTGACATAATAGACAAGCCAATGACCAACCCCACAAAAGGACCAGGGGTGGGTTTAAGTATGTTCGTGGGGAAATCAAGAACCTCCTGGCCTCCCCAAGAAGCTCACATAAATGATTCTCCCCTTTAGGAAAAAAGGTAATTAACATGGGAATAGAATTTAGCCTCTCAATCCCCTTCTCTTTTCGAATCATATCCCCCTATAACTCTAGTCCTTGTCTGTCTAGCAGCAAACGATGTGTTTATTATTAATAATGATCAAAGAATTACATTTCTTGGGCATACTCACCCTTTAAATAACTATTTGGGCACTCAGGCCTCTCAGCATTATAACAATACATTATTTAAAATGGGGGTTCACAACCTGGGTTGTTACATGAGGCATCAAGAACTTATAGATCATGTTCCCTTATTTCCTCTATCTCTGCAAATTGTCCTTGCAAATGCTTAACTGAAGACAAACTTTCCTGGAAGTTGAAAAAACAAATTGAAACTGGAAAGACTTGAAGCCAGTGTCTCCATTGAGCCATGGAGTCATTATTACTAATCTACAACATGCCATCAAAATGAAAACAAAAACTATATGCTTGAAATGAGAGCTTATTCAACCATCCTACTCTACTAACCTGATGAAATCATGTTGATTATGTGTGGGAGAATTTTGAATGCAGCCATGTAATCATTCTACTAACAAATTAATCTTCCTCTTTGCAACTAAACAAAATAATACAAAAATAAATAAGTAAAAATCAGAAAAAAATGAATAGGAAGCTCATACCTAATGTTGCACTTTAACTGGATTCCAAATGTTGCAATATGGGAAGCCTATGAACAAGTTGTCTCCATGTAAGTTGCCACTGGGGTCATAAAAAGTATGAAAAAAATCCAACTGATGTAGAAAACCAAGTTGTTCATCTATCATTTCTACTCTATTTGTGAGACCATAATCCACTTGATCTCCTTGAAATAGTTTATAATCATCACTTTTTGTATTACAATTAGGGGCAACAACAAATCTTTTAAATTTCTGATATGTTTCTTGTGAAGAAACTTCTTGAGTAGATCCTAAAACAACAAGATTTTTATGCAGAAAAAGGGATGCAGATTAATTTCATCAATCCCCATGGCATGAACAACATGCTCAATATAGCCTTTGTAATGAAAAACTATCTCCACATGCAACTGACTAGTTTCTTTATACTGAACTTCATGATTATAATGATGATATAATAATTCAAATTCTTCACAACAACATTGATAAACATATTCAATAGGAAAGATATCTTTGCAATAATTGTGAAAAGCAACATACTAGTACATATTGGAAAACTTGCAACGTTATGGACAAAATTGGCCATACTATCAAAAAATAGTGGAAATTTTAAATGTTGTTCTCCATATTTCTCGATAACGTTGCTCTTGCAACGAAGTTTGGAGGAGGTCTCTCTTGCGATGACATAAAAAATTTGTCTTTTTTGCGACATTGGTGAAATATCCGTCGCACTTGCGACGTTATGGACACTAGATTTTCCCCACCCCAACGATCACCTAGTATTTGACCAAGTCAAATTTGAATTGGTCAACTATTGTCGCAATTTTGATGTTATAAAATCTACAAATATGTTGCATTTTACGGATGTTGTGACAAGTTCGCTATAATAACGACAGTTCAGAAAGAGTATAAGATGGTCCTCTTGGAGAACAAAAGAAAGTATTTTTTTTAGTATATGTCTGTGGGGAAGAATTTCAGAGATCATTAGAGGTGGGAAACAAATTAAATAGGGTGAAAAGGGTGACGGTAAATGTTATTTCCCTTGCAAAAATTGTTGTACTAGACGTCCCGAAAGAGTTTTAATATCAACGGCTAAAAAATATTGTAGAAAATATGGGAACATGGATGGGGTATCAAATGAATATCATCCCATGGTAATTAGCTATATATATATATATTCATTATTTTTTTTAATATTTATTGTATTCTCAAAATTTTATATTGTTTTATACATGCACTAATGTTTCATCATTGTTTGTAATTATAAAGTTAGATTCCCCCGCTAACTTTATGCACAAAGCACCAAGTAGTAGCAAAAATGTTGTACAAGATGAAGAACTTGAAGCAGATAGTGAAGATCAAGTTAATGATCCGATGGAAGTAGATTACAATAATAACATAGTTCAAAATGATGGGACAAATCAAATGATCCAAGACTTATTCGGTCATCCAGATGAGGATCATCGGGACAATAGTGATGGTATTTATGATGAACCTCTTATTGAAAAGAAAAATAAACAACTTTATAATGGGTCAAGAGAAAATATTCTCTCCACTACATTGTTGTTGGTGAACTTAAAGGTTACAAATCATTTGTCGAACACTTGTATGACATAGATCCTAAGGTATTTAATATGTTTCATCACATCTACATAAAGGTTTAATTTTCCCCATTTGCTTTAGTGTTAATTAATGTGTAAAATAAAAATACAATATTTGCAATTACCATTCTTTACATTAACTATTTATTTTTTAAGTTTTAGATTGTTAGGTGAACTTTTGTTACTGTCGTCAAATATTTTACCTCTCACATATCGAGATTTACATGTCATTACCAAAGACATTGGAATGGAGTATCAAAGTATAGATGCATGTCCTGATGATCATATTATATATTATGAACAACATGCACCAAAAACAAAATGCAAGGTATGTGGTATCGGTAGATATTGAACCGATCAAGTAACAAAAATGGTCCCTCGAAAGATTCTCCGACATATTCCCATAATTCCACTTTTGCAACGATTATTCATGTGCCAAAGCATAGGAGAGTTTATAGATTACCATGCACGAAAGAGAATTGAAGATGGTGTTCTTCGAATTCTTGCAAATGGTTATGCATTTAAGGAAATTTCTGCAAAATGGCCAGAATTTACAGATGAACCTCGAAATGTTAGGCTTTCATTGGCAACTGACGGTGTTAATACATTTGGAGAGATTCAGTCTTTTTACTCAGTGTGGACTATTTTTGTTATCAACAATAACATTCCTCCTTGGATGTCAATAAAGAGGGAGACATAATGTTGACAATGATTATTCCAGGTATTTGTTTACATTAATTTTTCGAATGTAAATTTTTCATTTTTTTCTTTTTTTGCATAACATATTTTATTTATTTATTTACATCTATATACATACCATGGTAGTAATTTCGTGTAATTTCAAAAAATTAGGTAAGTACCAATTTTAATATATGAATTTGTATATCGAGCCTCTTTTCGACGAGCTACTAAAGTTATGGGAGGGCATCAATATGTATGACATCTGTAAACCAATTGGGAAGAAGAGATTTCAATTTCGTGGAATACTTTTTTGTACAATTCATGATGCCCCAAAACTAACACAGTTTTTTGGTATGTAACGTTCCATATTTCACACTTGAATAGTATATAATTAATTGAATATATCATGCATGTTTTATAAATAATAATTTCATATATTAATAATTCACATTAATCCATCTGTTGCGGGTCTTCAAACAAAGTGTAAATTTTCATGTCTAGTTTGTGGTCCCAAGATGAAATCTTGTCGGTCAAAAAGTTTAGGAAAGGAGGTGTTTGATGAGTATAGACACTTCCTCTCTAAGAACCATAAGTATCATACTACTGAAAAATATCTTTTCAATGGGAAACAAGAGAGTGGACTAAAACCACAAAGAGTGACACCTCGCCTATGGACGTTGGAATATGACAGAATTAATCCTCGAGGTACGCATTTTGTTTATGTATTGTAAATGGAATCATGTTTTGAAATTTTATTTTAATTATTCAATTTATTTTATCGCATTTGATAAATAATGTTCTGATTTTTTTTATGCTTCATAAATGACGTCGTCATGAAGGTAGTAATAATGGGCTTCCATGAGGAATGAAATGTTATCCCACTCAATTCATGAGGCTTACTTACTATGAGGACCTAAAAAAAAGTTCATTTATTTGATACAATGCATATCGGGAAGAATTTGACAGAAACATTATGGCGAATCATAGATGGCAGGAGGGATAAAGAAAAAAATGTCAAAATTTGTAATGACGTTCGAGAAGCCAATCATGCAATGCAAAGTGTGATACGATCAAATAACGATGGAGACCAAAATAACCTTCCATGGTTATTAACAGAACAACAAAGCAATGGTGTAAAAGAGATCATTCAAAAAAATAAATTTCCCACAAGTTTTTGTTCAAACATAAAGAATATCTTAATGAAGAAAGGTGAATTTGGTGGGGTAAAAACACATGATTGACATACATTCATTAAGGTAATTAATTATTTTATTATTCATATTTATATATTGGTCGTATACATTTTTTGAGATTTTTATTGTTTTTATCTAGTTTTGAACAAGTAATGATTAGTTTTTATTGTTACAATATGTTCTACCTCTATCTCTCCCAAATGACTTTGAAAACAATGTCAAAGAAGTTATATATGATCTTGGAAAATACATGAGGTAAGTAGCTTCAATAAAAAAATTCAATCTTTTGTTTTACTTAATGACATGTGTTTTACTTGTAATGCAATATGTATTATGTTTTGTTGAAACATGTATCTTCTTGCATCATGATCTGTATATGGTTGTCATTGAAAGAATTCCATGAAGATGATATAAATTATTATAAGAGATAAATTCCTCGGTTAATGTGTGAAATACAAAAGTATCTACCTCTAACATTTTTCAATGCACAAGAACACTACCTCATACACCAAGTTGAGGAGATTGAAATATGTGGACCTGTACACACAAGGTCAATGTGGATGGTGGAGAGGCACTTGAAATCATTGAAGGATTTGGTTAAACAAAGAGCACATCCTAAGGGTTCTATGGTGGATGGATATATGGTATATGAATCCATGGTGTATATTAGTCATTATCTTCATAAATTAGCAGCGCAAGCTATCCATGCAGTGGATTTCATTTGGGATGTGAGCTCCATCAAAATTTTTGAAAGGGAGCAATTGTTGGGGAAAGGTACAATGAAGAAAGTGAGAGGTAATTAAATTATGGATATTTTTAATAAACACAAATTTTCATTTTTTTGTGTATATGATCATACTCATTTAACATTTATTCTTTCATCATTTATCAATATTCACCATGGTTATAACTAATATTTAATATTGGTGAATTGTGAATTTTTTATCAGTCAGTTGCTCAAGATTGGAATGCATTACATTTATACATTGCAAAGAATCTTGACTGGATGAAGGTATGGATTGATATATGTAAATAATGTCATGTCGGTAGGTTATCATGGAACGAACTGTTTGAATTGGTTAGAGAAGCTCGTCGTAATGCAGATTCTAATGTTACACAGAGGGAAATAGATTTAGCATATTGTTTGAAAGGTGGAAATGCAAGAAAATTCACCGAATTTATTTAGTTATTTTATATTATATTAATGTGACTGTAGGTGTGTTTTTTTCATATTATACTTTCCAAGTTATATAATTTAGTTTATTAATAATTGGCAATGCATATTTTACATGTCCGACATATTGCAGTTGAAACACCACAAGGCTATGTGGTGCAATGGTCGTAAATTTTGCATCAAACAGTTGGATGAAACCAGAAAAAAATCTAATAATGGGATAAATACAATATTCCAGGTCACTAATGTTTCCTCTAGGAGTGACAAATGTCCTTGAGAACCTGAAAAATAGATACTATGGGTTTTTGAATGATATAATTGAGTGTGACTTTAATTCCTTCAAATCAGTTTTGTTCGATGTCAAATGGTATAGGTTACGAATGCATAAACATGATGAGGAAATAACCATTATTCAACATGCCAATGGATTTCCGATGATTAAAACAACATTTTTTGAAAAAGAAAATGACCGTTATGTTTTTCCAAGTTAATGTGAACAAGTCTTTTACTCAAAGGTTCCAAGTAAGAGGGATTGGTCATTTGTTGTTAGATATGATCCAAGAGGAAGGCCAGTAAAGTATATTGTATATGAAGAAGATGATATTGAAGAATAAGATGATGTAGATATAGAGAAGGAATAATATGGGTCGACAAATGAAGAATACAGAGAATATGAACCAGGCATAGGAGACAATATGCCAGTTCTTGATGATGATATCAATGAAGATATGCTCGAAAATTACATTGATGATGATGATGATATCATCAATCCTTTCAACATTGTTTATGAACCGGATTTTGATACAGATGTTGAGTTGGATGATAAATAAGAAGACACAGAATAAGGATGATATAAATGTTGCATTGGTCGATGAGGTACGTAACTAGATATTTTAATTTGTATGAATTATTCTCTTTAAATAATTTTTTATGTGGGTTAATTACATGTTTTTAAGTTTTATTTCATTTTTGTTATGGTAGTTTCTATGCATGATCACTATGTTGCTTTTGTTTATCTTTTGTTTTATAGATTGGGTATTGGGGAATCGAGAGCGATGTGATGGGGGGGAGGGGAAAAATCAACTTCCACCTTCACGTGGTTGGCCTTGTTTAGTAGAGAATAAATTATTCTCGAAACCAAGAGAGGTTCATTCATTCATATTTATACTCAAATACCACTCACAGGCGCACTCTATATACTATCTCATCTCATCCTCATTTCATTTTAATTTTCTCAATCGAATTTTAAAGGAAACAACTATTTAAAAACATTGTACTAGGGATATAGTACATGATGGGAAACAATGACCTGTAAATGGGGCCAACGTTGAAATTTTTTCAAAATGTTTCTGTATGAACCAAAATTTGACATGGATACTCTGTTCACATTTGACATGCACCAAAATTTGACATGGATAGTCTATTCCATGTCAAATTTCAATATAGTTCTGACAACAATTCTATAGAAGGGAATGACAAACATTGACAATGAGACGTGCATGATGAACATTGATGCAAATGTGGATGATCTAAAATATTATGTGGGGACATCATACATCCTTGAGTCTTAAAACCCTCCCATACTGTTAAGGCATGTGTCTAGTCTAACCATGTGAAATTTTGATGCATACAGGAACATATTGAAGAAATTTCAACATTGGCCCCATTCACTACTCACTATGTGGGGTCGGTGCATGACATTTGTGGTGGGTGAATTGGAAGTTTCATGAAATTTCAAGAGATTTCCAAAAAAAATTACACATATGGAAACGATGAATGATGACAATGAGACATCCATTATGAACGTTGATGAAAACATGGATGATCTCAAAGATTATGAGGGGACATCAGACATACTTGAGTCTTGAAACCCTCCCATATCGTCAAGGCGTGTTTCTAGTCTAACCATGTTGAATTTCGATGCATACATGTATAGTTTGAATAAATTTCAACATTGGCCCCATTCATTGTTCACTATGCGAGGTCGATGCAAGATGACATTCGTGATGGGTGTATTGGAACTTCCATGACATTTCAAGAGAGTTTCAACAAATATTATATAGATGGAAATAACAAATGATGACAATGAGACATCCATTATATTGAATGTTGATGCAAACATGGACGATCTCAAATATTATGCAGGGAAATCAAACATCCTTAAGTCTTGAAACCCTCCCATAACATAAAGGAAACTATATATTCTAACCATGTCAAATTTCAATGCATACGGGAACAGATTGTGAAAATTTCAATGTTGGCCCCATTCATTGCTCACTGTGTGGGTTCGATGGAAGAAATTTGTGATGGGTGTATTGGAATTTCCATGTCAAATTTCAAGATAGTTCTGACAATGATTCTATAGAAGGGAATGACAAATGATGGAAATGAGAGGTGCATCATGATGAACATTGATGCAAATGTGGACGATCTCAAAGATTATGTGGGGACATCATACATCCTTGAGTCTTGAAATCCTCCCATACCATCAAGTCATGTGTCTAGTCTATCCATGTCAAATTTTGATGCATATAGGCACATATTGAAGAAATTTCAACGTTGGCCCCATTCACTACTCACTATGCGGGGTCGGTGCATGACTTTTTTGGTGGGTGAATTGGAAGTTCCATGATGTTTCAAGAGAGTTCCAACAAATATTCTACATATGGAAACAATGAATGATGACAATGAGATTCCCATTATGAACGTTGTTGCAAACATGGACGATCTCAAAGATTATGTGGGGACATCAGACATCCTTGAGTCTTGAAACCCTCCCATACCATCAAGGCATGTGTCTAGTCTAACCATGTCGAATTTCGATGCATACATGCACGGTTTGAAGAAATTTCAAATTTAGGTCCATTCATTGCTCACTATGTGAGGTTGATGCAAGATGACATTTGTTATAGGTGTATTGGAAGTGCCATGAAATTTCAAGAGAGTTTTGAAAAGTATTCTATATATGAAAATGATGAATGATGACAATGATACATACATTATATTGGACGTTGATGCAAACATGGATGATCTCAAATATTATGTGGGGACATAAAAATCCTTAAGTATCGAAACCCTCCCATACCTTCGAGACAACTATCGAGTCCAACCATGTCAAATTTTGATGCATATAGGAACAGATTTAAAACATTTCAACATTGTCCCCATTCACAACTCACTATGTAGGGTCATTGGAAGAAATGTTTTATAGGTGTATTTGAAGTTCCATGTCAAATTTCAAGATAGTTTCGACAACAATTATATAGAAGGGAATGACAAACATTGGCAATGAGACGTGCATGGTGAATGTTGATGAAAATGTGGATGATATCAAATATTATGGGGGACATCATACATCCTTGAGTCTTGAAACCCTCCCAAACTGTCAAGGCATGTGTCTAGTCTAACCATGTAAAAGTTTGATGCATACAGGAACATATTGAATAAATTTCAATGTTGGCCCCATTCAATGCTCACTATGTGCGGCCGATGCATGAAATTTGTGGTGGGTGAATTGGAAGTTCCATGACATTTCAAGATATTTCCAACAAATATTATACATATGGAAATGGCGAATGATGACAATGAGACGTCCATTATGAACGTTTATGCAAACATGGATTATCTCAAATATTATGTGGGGACATCAAACATCCTTGAGTCTTGAAACCCTCCCATACCTTCAAGGCATGTTTCTAGTCTAACCATGTCTAGTTTTGATGTAGACATGTATAGTTTGAATAAATTTCAACATTGGCCCCATTCACTTCTCACTGTGCGAGGTCGATGCAAGATTTCATTGGTGATGGGTGTATTGGAAGTTACATGACATTTCAAGAGAGTTCCAAAAAATATTATATTTATGGTAATAACGAATGATGACAATTAGACATCCATTATATTGAACGTTTATGCAAAGATGGATGATCTCAAATATTATGTGGGGACATCAAACATCCTTAAGTCTTGAAACCCTGCCATAACATCAAGGCAACTATCTAGTCTAACCATGTCAAATTTGAATGCATACGAGAACAGATTGAAAATTTTCAATGTTGGTCCCATTCATTGCTCACAGTGTGGGTTTAGTGAAAGAAATATGTGATGGGTGTATTGGAAGGTCCATGTCAAATTTCAGGATAGTTCTGTCAATGATTCTATAGAAGGGAATAATGAATGATGACAATCAAAGGTGCATGATGAACGTTGATGCAAATGTGAATG
This sequence comes from Picea glauca, assembly GCA_000966675.3. Classification (NCBI taxonomy): domain Eukaryota; kingdom Viridiplantae; phylum Streptophyta; class Pinopsida; order Pinales; family Pinaceae; genus Picea; species Picea glauca. The sequence goes on from JZKD02S2334068.1 coordinate 1,060,234, forward strand.
ATATCAAATATTATGTGGGGACATAATACATCCTTGAGTCTTGAAACCCTCCCATACCGTCAAGGAATGTGTCAATTCTAACCATGTCAAATTTCGATGCATACATACACATATTGGATAAATTTCAACATTGGCCCCATTCATTGCTCACTATGCAGGGTCAGTGCATGACATTTGAAGCTTCTGTGACATCAACTTGACTTGGTAATTCAATAATCAAACAAAGTGGTTAAATCCACTTTAACCAAGAGAATTAACAATAGAACCACTTGAGATAATGAAGTCAATTTATTGATGGTTCATCCATTGGGGTTGCAAGCTAGGAATCAAACCTACTAGAAATTGGCATTGGCAAGAGGAATGAAATTATGATTATGTTCAAAATTATCCAGTTTGTGTTGCTAGTGTTACCCCTCATTTTACATGAGGCCAACACTAGTATTTTTTCACTACTCTTGTGATTTTCATCACAAAGGTAGGTTTACAAGTTTATCTTTGGATGGCCTAGGGGTTGTGATTGCATTTGATGAGACTATTAGTGATGTTGTTGATTAAGGTTGGTTGTCATTGATGTCAACCCTTGAAGAAAGCCCCGTAGCACAAAGGTTTAGGTAATGGACCCAATATTGTTTGATGTAAATATGACTAATTATTGTTTTTTCATGGTTGATAAGAAGTAAATATGGATGAAATCCAAAGTGGTCCCCTTATGGTGAAATCCCTCACAGGAAGACGCTTTGTAGAGTAAGAGAACCCATGCTTAATTGTCAAATAATGAGATGAAGGAAAGTGAATTTTTTCAGGAAAAATATCCTAGATGGATAGTTCTTTTCAGGTCATTTCCGGTGGTATGTGGAACATCACATAATTCCTCATGGTTAGAGAGTTATGGCCATGAGAAGTTGGAGACCCCAGGTTTGGGTAATGGACCCAAGTTTGTCTGATGGGTAACGATATGAGTTATGATATATTTTCAGATAATACTATTATATATGGATAGTACATGTCATGCCATTTCTGGTGGTATGTATAATGTCACAAAACTCCTCACGGTTTGAGAGTTGTGGCCTTATGAAGTTGGATGACCCTCATATGTCATCTAGAAGCCCCAAAAGGTCAAAGTAGTCAAAGTGGTTTAAGAGATTTTAAAAGGTAAATAATAAAGTGAAGTTATGAGTGTATTATAATTCAAAGTGA
>JZKD02S2334068.1:1081920-1111171 GCA_000966675.3 Picea glauca
GGTTGGTGCATGGTTGATGCACTTGTTTATGGTATAGGTTGATGCATGGTTGATGCATGGTTCAGATTTATTGGTACAGGTTTATAGCGATATATCTCACAGTGATAGTGTGACATTGGTTCCATCATTCTACTTCTACTTCAGGGTGGCAGGACGGGGGAAGGACAGGTGTCTGTAGCCACCTTCCAGTTGTAGCCAGAGAACATTGGGGGTTGTAGCCTCCTTCTGGTTGTAGCTAGAGAATTGGGGAGTTGGATCTTCCTTTAGGTTGTAGCCTAAGAAAATAGGGGGTTGGAGCCTCCTTCCAGTTGCAGCTGGAAACATAGGAAGTTGGTTCTTCCAATGAATGTAATTCTTCAAGACATATAAGAAAAAGCATTCTATGGTTTTCTCCCGATTTGGGTTTCCACGTAAAACACTGGTGTACTTTGTATGTGTATGATTGTTCATTTGTTCATTGCTTATTTACTCTGCAATTATTGGATGATAATGCTTCATTGATATAACACTTGGATTATATGGTTAAAAAGGGATTAAATTTCTCTATTACTGATTCACCCCCCCCCCTCTCAGTAATCCAATAGATGTAATCATGGATGGATAGATTATGTTGATGCTCTAGTTATCTTGTTAATATCTTTCCTTTCATACTAGTATACTTGGTTGTGGAGTCCCTTATATGATCATTACTATATGGTTGATGATACATGTTGATGTATGACTCCCTTGATGGAACACCCTAGAATTTTTTGGCTAATCTAATATTGTATTGGAATCTTTGTTTGCTTGGAATTATCCCCTTGATATCACTTGATTTCACATTCATTTAGGTTGATATGGTCTATCATGGTGTGATGTTCATGAGGTGAATTACCTTGCTCATGTTGAGAATTCATAATAATATTATGGTTTTTTATGACATGTATTACACCCTCGTGTCGAGCGTTTCCCTCTTCTACATATTTTTATTCCTTATTACTTGTGGAGGAGCCTTCCATGGATGCCCTTTCCTTGTGGGACGATTTCACACCTTTTTAGGTGAAAATTGGATATTACTCATCACCCCATGTGGAGCGCTCACCCTCCTTGCATACATGTTAAGGGATGGTCTTATTTACATGTTAAGTGATGGTCTTATTTATTGATTGATGAGGGGGCACCCCTTTCTTTATGGATTTAGTTTATCATTGAAGGCACTTCACATGTGTTTTTCATATATAGTTTCATGCCTTATTTCATGGATCCACTTGCTTGGAACTTGTTTTGAGGAAGATTTCCACCATTTGAGGCCATTCTACACTTTTCCATGCGTTTTTTGATGGGATGTTTCTCTTGAAGTCTCCAACTTTCTATCATTGGAGGTTTGACTTAATTCAAAATTGTAGTTTGTGGAGATGTCCACCTTTGGATGTTACATTTCATACCTTTTATTTCTTGTTGATGGGACATATCACATTGGGATCAGAAGGCTTCATGGTTTTATGTCATAGATCATGAAGGAAGACACCCACTTACGGATGTTGCTTGCACTTATGTTTATGCTTATTATTGAGCACACCCACCTTTCTTGGATCATTATTGCACTTGATTTCATTACGATTCCTCATGTGGGCACCCAACCTTGCCTAGTACATCTTGAAAAAGTTAAGTCGAAGGAAAAATTTCTCCTTGTCCAACATCTGACTCGTCTTGTTTCCTAGTTCTCCCTTGTGTGGCCATTTTCGTGCCTTTCATGTGGGTGGGAACACCTCCTTCCAACTTGCCTTGTGTTGCATTTGGGTGCTCTACCTCCTTTATGTTACAATTCCTCTTGTGGGTGCCCTTCTTGCCAACTCGCCTTGCCTTGCCTTTCATCACCCTACCTTGTTTTCGTTATGATTCCTTATGTGGGTTCCCTCTTGCAAACTCTCCTTGTGTTGTGTTTGGGCGCCTAGCCTTGCCTAGGTCGTCTTGAAAAATTTAAGTCAAAGCCAAATTTTCTCCTTATCCGGCATCTGACTCGTCTTCTTGCCTAGTGCTCCCTTGTGTGGCCCTTTTCATGCCTTTCATATGGGTGGGAGAACCTCTTTCCAACTCACCTTACGTTGCATTTGGGTGCTCTGCCTCGTTTTTGTTATGTTTCCTCTTGTGGGAACCCCTCTTGCAAACTCACCTTGCATTGTGTTTGGGTTCCCAAACTTTCCTAGGTCGTCTTGAAAAGGTTAAGTCGAAACCAAAATTTCTTCTTATCTGGCGTCTGACTTGTCTTCTTTCTTAGTGCTCCCTTGTGTGACCATTTTCATGCCTTTCATGTCAGTGGGCGCACCTCTTTCCAACTCGCCTTGCGTTGCGTTTGGGTGCTCTGCCTCATTTTTGTTATGATTCCTCTTATGGGGTGAGCCCCTATTGCCAACTTGTCTTGCCTTGACTTTGGTCACCCTGACTTGTTTTCTTTACAATTCCTCATGTGGCCGCCCCTCTTGCCAACTCGCCTTGCATTGCATTTGGCCGCCCTACCTCATTTTCATTACGATTCCTCATGTAGGCTTACATACAATTCACCTATAATGTGAGACACAAAGCTTCCATAGAGAGAAAATACCTATATATATATATAATATAAATATAATATATAAATTTGATAAAACAAAAAAACAAAAAAAACAAAATTCTTAAAACCTTTAACCTTAAAAATACCAACTCTTAGCATTCTTAAGATCTCTATAGACTCATTCCCCTTAACACTTATAACCACTATCCCATATAAATCCTAACCCATATAACCTCTAGAACTTCTAATCATTAAAAGATAATTTCTATATCTTCATAACCCTTTATTCTTATAACATTTATCACATGAAACTCTTATCCCTTATAACCTCTAATTTACTCTAAAGCACTTGTAATACCCCTAGGCCAAACCCAATTGTAAATGTAAATGAAAATTTACTTAAGTTGGTGATTTGTTTGATATGATTTTTGTATGCACCTTCAATGGTATAGTGCACACATGTATTGTGTAGTAAAATGATGAAGTGTGCACATTCCAAGATACCGCGCACAGCAAACTTAAGTGCATTCGATTTTGAGGCCATGGAGCCTTTGTATATATGTTGTGTTTTATAGGCTGGTGAGCCAGTTTATTATAATCCATAAGGCTTATGTGATAATTAGGCCAGAAAGCCTAGATGCTAAAGGCCAGTGAGCCTAATTTTGTATATGTCTCATCATTAATATAAAATACATCCCTGCGTGTAGACTAACCACAATAAAAGAGTATGGGGGACTAAACTCCACTTGTTGGGGAAATGGGGGGCTAAAAGTTAAGGAAAAGGGACAAGCTAGGGAGCTTAAGACAAAAATGAATATTATATTAATATTCCTTAAAGTATAAATTATGGCTAATTATTTTATCCTAAGTTTTAAGGGTGAGGACAAGTGGACCAAATTAGCTCCCAACACGACAAGTGTCAAGTTGGGAACATGCACACATATAGGTTAGACTTAGTTCATTTTCCCATCCATTCAATCATTCCAGGATGATTCACTCACTCATTTAGCTCTCCCCTATACCTTCCTGTCACTGTACTTGAACCCATATCCGTACCCATACTAGTTTTTGTACCTGGTTAGTTTGGGAGTTGGACTAAGGAAGCGGGTTGTCAGGCCTGTGGGATATTGAAGAAGTGGGTTCTCAAGCCCGTGATAAATTCTCTCTGGGCAAGAGAATTATTGGGAATTGATTTTCGAAGGTGATAAACTGCAGATATAGAGCTCTGAGACTTCTTGTTTGCCATGTTGTTGAAGCCCTGGAAGGGAAGTGGGGCAACCAAGGGACTGTTGAGCAGAGAAGGGGCACACTTCCTAGGCTGGTATAGGAATGTGGGGAATGAGGGATTGTAGGCTATTAGTTTTATTTGGCACCTATGCTAGAGTCTTTCCTGCTGTCTGAGATACTTCAGCCTGGTTAGGAATCCCTTTACCTGGGTGGAGTTTAGTCCCAGATTGAGGGTGACCCACTACTGAGAGTGATGTGAAGTTTGGTATAAGGCTGGGAGGTTCCTAGAAGATCTGCACATAGTTGGTGATATTATTACCAAGATAAGTGTCAATTGTGTGTTAATTTATATGTTGCATTATTATTTATGTGTTATATTTATGGGCATTTATTGTCTATGTTGCATGTATATGTTTACTATTAATTTTGCATGAATATGTGCATTTACATAAAGTATTTTTCTGTTTTAATTTTTATATATAAAGTTCCTCAAGAGTTTATGTGTGTATATGATTTAATTTTCATACAGTTCGAAAATGTTTACATGGCATAGCCCAGTTGAATGCTAGGGATATTACAATATGGTATCAGAGTGTTTTTTGGAGTAGCATGGTCTGTCCTAGGTGGTCAAGGATGTTACAACACTATAATTTTTATCCCATATGGCTCATATCACTACTAACTAGTATAATCACTAATTAAATCTTATAACCTCAAAATCCTATAATTGTACAAATCCTAACACATACAAAATGCATATACCTTTATCCCTATTATCCCTAACATCCCCAACCCCTCTAACCCTAAATATTTAACTTATGACCCATATAACACTCAACATCTAACTTCTACAACCCACAAAACTAACATAAACTCCAACCCCTAATAATTATCACGTATAACTCTTATAACCCCTAACCTATAATAGGTATAATTCCTAACGCCTAACTCCTACCCAACCCCTAACATTTATAGCTTGTAACCCTCATAAACTCTAGATTATAACTCCCAAACCCTTATAATTGTATAACTCCTAACACTTATAATGATTCTTGAATTTAATTCCTAATCCCCAATGTTTGTAACCCTTGACCCCTATAAGATTAAACCCTTATAATACCTAATACCTAACCCCTAACCCTTGTAAAAACTATAACCTCGAGTCATTAAAATTATTAAACACTATAACCTTTAACCACTACCTCTTATGTATAACATATATAATATAATGTTATAACATATATCACATGTATGTTATAACATATATGTAACATACATGTGATATACTTTATAACATATATGTGATATATGTTATATTATAACTATACACAACAAACCAAACTGAAAAATGCAGTCCCATTCACACTCTACTATTCACTTTGATACATGTACCTATGCGCGAGACCGTCGAGATCAGGCAATTTGGAGATCAAGGGGAGGGAAATAGTTGCACCTACGCATGAGACCGTCGAGATCAGGAAATTCCAAGATCGAGGGGAGGGAAATAGTTGCACCTGTGCACGAGTCTGTCAAGGGACATCTATGAAATTGATCAAGCAACACCAAGAATGAGGTAGAGGGAAAGGATCTATGAAAATGATCAAGAGACATCGAGACTTAGGGAGAGGGGAAGGATGGTGAGTACCTCTGCAAACTCAAATTCAAATTGGGCATAAAGTTGAATTATCCTTTATCCTATGTTTTCTTTTGTGTGAAGTGATTTTTTCCTATGAATCTGAACATTTATCTTCAGGACAATTTGAACATTTGTAACCCTAGGGACTGGAAAAACATGCACAATTCTTATCAGCAAATGCAAATTTCTTTAACCGGAGAAACCTTCCCGGGGAATAAAACTCCAGATAAACCCCTTTGAAACTCCATAGAAACCCCTTCGAAACTTCTCTCAGCATCCATGGGTTCACCAAACCAAGTCATCTTGGCCCTAAATCAAGCCTACACCTTCACACCTGCATCAACTCTCACACTTCATTTGCATCCTTATTTGTACATAGTTCTCTTGCGCATATTCTCTTAGTACCTAGGTGTGGAAGTTGGGAATACCCTTGCCAATGTTAGAGTAAAACATATGCATGCATTATTTCCCTTCTTGTACCTCCACTAGTGCTTGTTGTGTCACAACCACAACCAATCCCTGCACCCACCACATTGAAATCAAAACTCTAGCGATCACCTATGACACAATGAAATAGAGCCATGCCTATCCATGGAAAACATTATTATAAATGTAGTGTCTTTTATATATATTTTAGAAACAACTCAAGGATCAATGCTTCATCTAGTTCAATCTAATTCTAATTCTTCTAACTTTAATGATGTGCACTTACTAGTTTTTGAAAAAGATGTGATCTTTCATATTTTCCTTAAAATGGATTTTGGAATTTTTAAAATAATGTATTTTTCATCACCAAATTATGTAAGTGAATTTTTACCATTAGGAGAAATATGTCTCACTTGTGTGTTACATAATCAAATTATTGACCTTTCCTATATTAAAGAGTACACAAGAGACCCCTCCAGGAAATATGTGGATGAATTAATAGGGAATTGGGACCTCATAAACCCCAAGCCAAAGTGAAGGAAATATACATGGAATAACCAAAGACTATGGTCTCGGAACATTTCAAAGAAGTTATAAAACTTTGTTATTCAAAGTTATTTCCTCTTGGACATACATCATCGCGTCCACATCCTCACAAACCAATTTCCCTTTATATACAAGTAGAGAGGTTTATGGGTTGATTCCTTTCAAGTTTAAACCTTTCTGGATGTAGAATTAGTGAGCTTAGGAGATCATTCAGCAAGTATGAAAAAATCCAACTCATTTTGTTTATTCATTTCCTTCACCAATTGTAACTGTAGGCAGATACAAGAAAGAAAAGAAAATTCTTTATCATAGTGATATGGAAATAAAAACCATCACAAATACAATGAATGGATGTACCCTGGAAGAGAAGATGCCAACAAAAAATGGCTTTGGTAATCCGTCATAAAGCATTGTAATTGTGACCACATCTCTTAAAAGTGATTCCGACAATGAAATATTCAACGACATTTATTCACACCATGAATACATTTATTCACACCATGTGGGTTCACACTGGGTACCTTGGTACCAATCATAATCATTAGTGGGTGAGCTCACATTTGGAAAATATTTCCAATATTGATTTATAACCTAATGGATTTTCCCATGCTCGACCACATCTGATTACCACATTATGGAGAATTTGTACGTCATGATGAACATATCTAGATCTAGTTGAATACCAATGAACATGTAATATGACTATTTTTCACTATTTTTGAGCCATCAACATAGGATTATCAATGGTTAGCTATCAACATGTTCAAAGCACTTTTCTAGTGGGATTTTTTTATTATAATAGTTTTGGTCCCTCATCAAGGAAACACCCATTCATCACATATTTCAACCATAAGTAACATTTATTTCATAGAGGTATTATGACCCGAATTCAAATGTATCATGTTACACATGTTATGGTTTCATATTGTAATTAACATGATTATCATCATGAACATAAGTATGTTTGACTCATTGATAAGATTATAGCACATGTTCACATCACAATTGTTGTTATGTAGGTGATATTATATCTCTCTCCAAGGTTGGGTTACCTTCAACAAGGTTCCCAATACCTACAATATATTGAATCTATTTTTCCTAATTAAAAAAATCCCTTTATGAATGAACGTGATAAGATATTGGTCAAGAAGGTGAAGCCCTCGTTCTCTTTATGAGTATTTAAGATGTGTATGGTGGTCTCTATAATCATAAAATTTTACTATATTAAAAATGATGACATTTGATTCCATGTTGTATAGGTGTACTAAGTGAAAAATGACATTTGCATGGTATTTTAAATTTTTGGGTGATTTTTCTTCCATTTATCTGTATAAGTAGCTCATACTTTATTTCATCAACAGTGCAAACTTAGTAATAAATTAAGATTTTTTTTTTTGCTTGAAACTTTGATGCAAACTCCCTACCCGCAGGTCGATATCAACTCACAGGATCGTTCAAATCTCCCTCTAAGCCGAAATGGCTCTTTCAGATTCCTATCGGAACCTTCAACGATTTCGATCCAGATGTCCTTATGAATTGAGCCTGTGTGGACAAACAGAAGGCACCAACTCAAATCCCCTAGGCCAAAATAATGTTGTGGCCTTTTCTAAATTTGGGACTTCGGGCTTCACGATCCCTAGTGTCGAGCTTCCCGGCCTTTCAACTGTCGAAACCTGAAATGTCGATTCCCCGAAACATTTGGTCACGTCCTCCTATTTCACGACCATATTTCATTTCACAATTTCAGGAATCCCAGAACAAAGGATCCCTACCTCTTGTCTCCATGAATGTCTAAATGTCGACACCCGACAGGTCAGCCAAAATTTGACTTCCACACGGGTCATGTCACTTGATCCGGGTTTCGGACTTCGCGTCTTCGTGAATCCTAATGAAAGACTCCAAACTCTCCAACCTACGAATCCTCGAGCTCCAAAATGGTACCTCCAATAGGATCAACAACTATAAGCCTCCCTTCGATCCAACAGCTAGCGTGATTTCATACTTCCAGATACCGGGAATTCAAAACTCTTGGTCCCAAACCTCTGTCCTCTCAGGTTCCCAAACCCTGAAATGATCTTACGGCTCTCAACAGGTCATGATCAGCGGTCCATGTTGATTCTTGATATCAATTGATGGGTTCATCCTCCCCTATCCACCTTGTAGCTTCTCTGGATTTCAAGATCCTCGCGACTTCGGAAGTTCTCCTGGAAGAATTATGACCTCTCATTCCTCCTTTTCGACGACTTCTATGAAATGAACCAAGGTTCTTCCTTCTAAAATTTACTTCTGCTAGATGACTTCGACCTTCATCTTCCTTTGAATACTTCAAAGGTTTCAACCCTCCTGAGCTTCCTCCAGTAACTTCAAGTCTCACAAGAATTATTGCACGCACTCCTTGCGGAAATCTATCAGATACTTCTAGGTATTTAATCTCCTCGGCTCTATGCCCTCCTTGGAACAACATTTCTTCCACTTTCCCTTTGTGGATAAATCCTAAGACTTCCAATCCCTATGCACTCCTTGCATGGCTTCCTATGCTAATCCTGCACTTCTGTTGGAATTAGAACAACGGTATCCCTCCTGAGGTTTCAGAAATAAACTTTGTACCTTCATCAATGCACTCCTTGCAGACGTTTCACTGCACTCCTTGCGGGAACTTCTCTTCCTCAGGAAGAGAAACAATTGAAACTCATTCTCTTTCTCTCTTAGACTTCATATACTTAACATGAAATCATACATTCAACACAGAATAACAACAAACACATAGATAGAGAGAATAAAAACACTGTAAGCATACCATTCACCATGTATAAGCAGAAAACATCATAACAACATGGAATCTAGTTCAAGCTTCTTATATTAATTTAAATCTCTTGTACATGGGGTTTTCTCTACAACTCTCTGCTATAGATCTCTGTTGTTCTATGTTGTGCTAATGTTCTAATGATAATACAATGATACAAGAATGAGGGTGTCTATACTCGTTTTCCCTCCTATGCTCTAAAGCTATCTAATCTAGAATTTAAATCTACCTACTTTCATTAACTGGCTTAAATGCCTTAATACAAAAGACAGATGGGAGAATTTCCCCAGGTCTGTTTACAATATCCAAAGTATAAATGCGAGTACGTTCCTATTAACTATTACATTAATGACTTTGTTTCAAAATTCAAAATGGGTCTTTATAAGAACGTTCTCTTTTCTTCCTCCACGCATCCAACTAATTCGTTGGCTTAGGTCGCGGGATTTGGCTTTATGCGATGCTCCTGCATCATACTCCCTCGCTTGAAAATTTTCATGAACTCATGTTCATGAGTTCTTGCATAGTTTGTCCATGCTTCTGAATCTCTGCTTCACCTTCCCAGCTGGCATCTTCAACTGGATGTCCCTTCCACTTGACCAAGTATTCAAAATACTCTTTCCTCTTGGTCTTTTTGCTGACTCTTTTGTCAATTATGCTTTCCATCTGTGGCTTTTCAGCTACAAGAATTTGTTTAGTCCACTAAATCTTTGTATGTTCATCCTTTTCTCCTGCTTATTCAGCTCTGTAAGGGTACAAATCCGCAACATTGAATATTGGTGAAATTCCAACCCCATCGGGTAATTCAATCTCATATGTGTTTGCACCAAATTTCTTAAAGACCCTGCATGGTCCAATCTTTTTCATTTTCAATTTGTTATACGTTCCCCTTAGGAACTTTTCCTTCCTCAAATGTGCAAGAATCATATCACCAACTTCAAATTGAATTTCTCACCTGTGTTGATCTGCTTTACACTTGTATTCTTGACTCGAATTCTACAATCGTTCCTTAACTCGACTGTGAAGCTCCTTCATTGCTTCTACAAATTTCTCTGCACTAGCACTTCTAGTTTCATTCTGTTCCAAATTTTTCAATTCAGAAACTCCCCTTGGTTGCATTCCATACACAAATTGGAATGGACTCTGCCCTGTGCTTCTGTTGATCGAATCATTATAAGAAAATTCCACTTGTGGCAGAATGTGATCCCATTGACTGTGGTGTTCAGTCACTAGGATCCTCAATAAATCTCCCAAGCTCCTGTTCACAACTTCAGTCTGCCCATCCATTTGAGGATGATACGCTAAGCTAAAGGAAAAAATTGTCCCCATATTCTTCCATAAAGTCCTCCAGAAATTTCCAACAAACTTAGTATCCCGATCAGACACAATACTCCTTGGCAAGTCGTGAAGTCTGACAACTTCTTTGAAAAACAGGTTCGCAATATGTGTTGTGTCGCTAGTTTTCTGGCATGGTATGAAATGTGCCATATTTGAAAATCTGTCTACTACCACAAAGATTGAATCACAACCTCTTTGTGTTCTTGGCAGTCCCAATACAAAATCCATGCTCATTGCATCCCACGGCCTTTCAGGTATGGGTAATGGTTGGTATAACCCTGTATTCTTCCTTCTTCCTTTTGTATGCTGACAAATTTTGTATCTGTCCACAAATATTTTGACATATGTCTTCATCCCTGACCAAAAATATGAGGCATTTAATTTCGAGAACGTGTTGTCATGACAGAAATGTCCAACCAATCCTCCACTATGTTTTTCTTTCAGCAAATTCTCTCTCATGGAGCATTTTGGAATACATAATTGATTGCCTCTGAATAATAATCCATTTTGGATCATATATTCAATCCACTGGATTTTGTCCCTGAGAATTGGATTCTCAGATGCCTCATATGCTTCCTTAAAATCTAGGTCATCTCTGTACATTTCTTTGAGGTTATCAAAACCCAAAGTTTTGATTCTGAATTCTTGCATAAGCAAACATTTCCTGCTCAAAGCATCAACAACTTTGTTAGCAGTTTCAGAAATATGTTTAATTACAAAAGTAAAATTCTACATGTATTCAACCCATTTACCATGTCTTTGGTTCAACTTCTCCTGTTGAGTCACGAATTGTAAGGCATGATTATCACTATACAAAACAAACTCTTTAGGAACCAAATAATGTCTCCATTTCTTCAGCGCTTGTATGACTTCATAAAATTCTTTGTCATATGTGGAGTACTTAACCTTTGCTTCATTCAGTTTCTCACTGAAGTATGCGATCAGTCTGTCATCTTGGTTCAAGACTGCTCTAATTGAAAATCCACTAGCATCACACTTGACCTGAAATGTCTTACTGAAATTTGGAAACACCAGAATTAGTTGTTTAGTAGTCATTTTCTTCAACAACTTGAAACTTTTTTCTGCTTCCTCTGTCCAACGAAAATATTTGTGCCTTTTCTTCACCGTGTCCATCATCAGTGTGCTAATTCCACTGAAATTTCAGATGAATTTCCTGTAAAAATTAGCTAATCCATGGAAGCTTCGAACCTTAAATACACTTTTCGGTGATGGCCAATTCTTAATCGCCTCTACCTTATCTGGATCCATTTTCATCTCATCTGCAGAGATAACAAAACCCAAATAAATGAGTTTTATCCTCATAAATGTTGATTTCTTCATATTTATCAGCAACTTCTCTTGCTATAATCTCCTCATGATTGTAGCTAAATGATTCAATTGTTCTGTTTCTGTCTTGCTGAAAATTAATATATCGTCAAGATATACGATGACGAACTTCCCGATAAACTCTTTCAAGACTTGATTCATCAATCTCATGAAAGTACTGGGCACATTTGTTAATCCAAATGGCATAACAAGCCATTCATATAGCCCCTCATTCATCTTGAAGGCTATCTTCCATTCATCACCTTCTCTCAGATGAATTTGATGATATCCTCTTTTCAAATCAATCTTTGAAAAAAAAATTGCTCCACTCAAGCAATCCATCAAATCATCCATCCTTGGCAAAGGAAATATATATCTAATGGTAATATTGTTGATTGCCCTTGAGTCTGTGCACATCCTCCAGCCTTCATCTTTCTTTGGGCTGAGCATTGTTGGAACAACGCATGGACTCAAGCCTTCTCGAATCAACCCTTTGTCCATTAAGTCTTGGACTTGTCTCTTGACCTCTTCATTCTCCTGCGGTGTCAATCTGTACACTGCTTTATTTGGTAAACTATCTCCAGGTATAAGATCGATGTGATGACTTATACTTTTGATCGGTGGAAATGAACAAGGTAGTTCGTCCACTACTATATCAACAAACTCTTCCAGCAACTTCTGGATTTCCTCTGGTAAATCATCCACTCTTGTATTGGTTAAAACAACTCTAGGCTTCCTGACCACAATAAATTGTGTATCTTCCTTCTTCTTAACCTCCTTAAGAAGTTCCTTCCCACTCATGAGAAATACAGTGTTTCTCACTTCTGGTTTCGTTTCTTTATCCTTAATTGGCAACAACATGTGAGTTCTCCCATTCTTCTCCAGGGTGTATGTGTTCTTTCTCCCATCATGAATCACATTCCTGTCATATTGCCATGGTCTGCCTAGCAATAGATGACAAACATCCATGGGACTGACATCACATAGTATTTCATCCTTATATCCTCCTATTTTAAATTCAACTAAACATTGTTTAGTGACATTTACCTAATGTCCTTTTTGTAACCATGAAACTCTGTATGGGCTTGGATGTTCAATAGTCTCTAGCTCCATCTTTTCTACCATCTCTGTAGAAATGAGATTGTTTGTGCTACCACTGTCCACTATTACCTTGCATACCCTATCTTTGGTCTTGCAAGTAGTTCAAAAAAAACTGTTCCTTTGGGTTGGGTTCTCTTCCTCCTTCTCTGGCTTCAAGAGAACCTTCCTCATCATCAAGGATCTTCCACCCTCAGCATCTTCTGCCTCAACATTCCATCCTTGTGCTTCGACAATGTGAGTTTCACCACCTTCTTTCTTTCTGTCTGGACATTCATAAGATTTATGTCTATTCTTTCCACAGACAAAGCATTTCACTTCACCTCCTCAGCCTCTTCCTCTTCCTCTAGCTCTAGGAAAATTGTTTCAATCGGCATACTTCCCTCTCTATGAGCTTCCTCCTCTCTCATGTTGAGTTTGAGGTTTCTTCCCCTCTTCTTGAGGTCTCTGAGTTTCGTCTTGGGCAATTTTTTTTCTCTGGTTGGACTTTTTCCTCAGCCTCTTTGACCTTGCTTTCAGCTCAACTTCTCTTCAGCTTTCATAGTCATGTGATAAGCATCTTCTACAATCTGAATGATCATCATGCTCATCTCATATTGGATGTCATAGCTCAGACCATTCATGTATCTGGAAACCTTTTCATCATCGCTTTCCCGATGACCTGCTCTGATATTTAGCTTGTAGAAATCTTCAGTGTATTCCTTCACTGACATCAGCTTTTGTCTCAAATTCTTCATTCTTCGAAACAGAGTGATTTGATAATCCTTGGGGATGAATTTGGCTTTCATCTTCGCAACCATTCTATCCCAACTTTTGATTTTCTTTTTCCCTTTGCAGTGTCTGTCAGCCTACAGTTCATCCCACCATAATGTTGGATGTCCTTTAAGTCTTGTGATAGAATGTTTAACTTTTTTGTCTTCCTCAATATCCTCATAATCAAAATATTTATCCAGAGCTCTAATCTAGTCTAGAATCTCTTCAACATCCATGTTTCCTTCATATACTAGAATGTCCATTTTTTCTCTGGCACCTATCCTAGCAACAACCATGAATAGGTGTTCATCTACTGCATCTTCAGCTGCAACTTCTTCTCCTTCATGTCTAGCTTCATTTTCACTATCATCCTCATTGATATCCCTAGTGTCGATTGTGCGCCTATGTGTTGTCTCCATGGCATCAAGCCTGGCACGTAGTTCACGCATTTATCTTTCCACTACTAGATCAGGCATTGGTCTGTCTCTCCTTCTCGTCGGAATGGCTGAGAAATACTCTTCCTTCCTTTTCTACAGAAAACAAAGAACTTTTTTGGGGCTCTGATACCAAACTTGACACAGACCCCCAACCCGCAGGTCGAGATCCGCTCACAGGATTGTTCAAATCTCTCTCTAAGCTCAAATGGCTCTTTCGGATCCCTATTGGAACCTTCAACAATTTCGATTCACGGGTCCTTATGAATTGAGCCTGCATGGACAAACACCAGGTGCCAACTCAAATCCCCTAGGCAAAAATAATGTCATGTCCTTTTCTAAATTCGGGACTTCAAGCTTCACGATCCCTAGTGTCGAGCTTCCCAGCCTTTCAACTGCCAAAACCTGAAATGTCGATTCCCCGAAACGTTTGGTCACGTCCTCCTCTTGCATGGCCATATCACGTTTCGTGATTTTGGGAATCTCGGAACAAAGGATCCTTGCCTCTTGTCTCCATGAATGCTGAAATGCCAACACCTGACAGGTCATCCAAAAGTTGACTTCCACATGGGTCGTGTCACTTGATCGGGGTTTCGGACTTCGCATCTTCGTGAATCCTAATGCAAGACTCTCGACTCTCAAACATATGAATCCCCGAGCTCTGAAACGATACCTCCAATGGGATCAACGGCTATAAGCCTCCCTTCAATCCAATGGCTAGCATGATTTCAGACTTCTGGATACTGGGAATTCAAAACTCTCGGTCCCAAACCTCTGTCCTCTCAGGTTCCCGAACCCTGAAATGATCTGACGGCTCTCAACAGGTCATGATCAATGGTCCATGTTGATTCCTGATATCAACTGATGGGTTCATCCTCCCCTATCCACCTTGTATCTTCTCTGGATTTCAAGATCCTCGTGACTTCAGAATTTCTACTGGAAGAATTATGACCACTCGTTCCTCCTTTTCGACAACTTCTATGAAATGAACCAAGGTTCTTCCTTCTAAAATTTACTTATGTTGGATGACTTCGAACTTCATCTTCCTTTGAATACTTCAAAGGTGTCAACCCTCCTGAGCTTCCTCCGATAACTTCAAGTCACACAAGAATTCCTGCACGCACTCCTTGCGGCAATCTATCAGATACTTCTGGGTATTTAATCTCCTCAACTCTGTGCCCTCCTTGGAACAACAATTCTTCAAATTTACCTTTGTGGATAAATCCTAAGACTTCCAATGCATGTGCACTCCTTGCACAACTTCCTGTGCTACTCCTGCACTTCTGTTGGAATGAGAACAACGTTATCCCTCCTGAGATTTTAGAGATAAACTTTGTACCTTCGTCAACGCACTCCTTGCGGGAACTTCTCTTGCTCAGGAAGAGAAACAATTGAAACTCATTCTCTTTCTCTCTAAGACTTCATATACTTAACATGAAATCATACATTCAACACAGAATAACAACAAACACATAGATAGAGAGAATAAAAGCACTGTAAGCATACCATTCACCATGTATAAGCAGACAACATCATAACACCATGGAATCTGGTTCAAGCTTCTTATATTAATTCAAATCTCCTGTATATGGGGTTTTCTCTACAACTCTCTTCTTCTCTATGTTGTGCTAATGTTCTAATGATAATACAATGATACAAGAATGAGGGTTTCTATACCCATTTTCTCTCCTATGCTCTAAAGCTGTCTAATCTAGAATTTAGATCTACCTACTTTCATTAACTGGATTAAATTCCTTAATACAAAAGACCGATGGGAGAATTTCCCCAGGTATGCTTACAATCTCCAAAGTATAAATGCGAGTACATTCCTCTTAACTATTACATTGATGACTTTGTTTCAAAATTCAAAACGGGTCTTTATGAGAATGTGCTCTTTTCTTCCTCCACGCACCCAACTAATTCTTTGGCTTAGGTCACAAGCTTTGTCTTTATGCAATGCTCCTGCATCAAACTTCTTGCCCCTTCCCATAGTTAGTTTTCATCGAATTTTAAATTCATTCATTTCATTTTCCTCTTGCATGGTTTAAATAGTCGAGTCGAAACACCATCAGTTTCACAACCACTCCTTTGAGTAACAACAACCTAAAATCATGTACTAATTAAAATTTAATAACAACTTTTCTAGGGATCTTCAAACCCATATTAGCTTAGGTGTAGTGCTTTGGAATAGGATTGTGAGAATAAATTTCCAAATTTTCTAACCAAATATAAATATTTGAGTTAGGGAGTGAAATCTAGTTGCTATATCATTGACTTTGGGAATACCTTATAATACGAGGGTCAAGCACGAGGTCGCATTGGGGCCAACATAGTAATCAAACCTTCTTTGTTGGTCTTGGTTTCAAATTTCGATTTTCCCCCCTCCACTTTTGTATAGTAGGTGGTAACATAAAGGCCATAATATTTTAGACTTCCTACCCAAGGTCACAGCAGAGGGAAGGTGGTGTTGTACATGGGATTGACATTGGCTAGACTCACTCGGACTCCTTGGAGGGTTTCCCACTACTTGGTGAGGTAACTTGCACCAGGGCATTAGTTCGTTAAGTAGGTTGTCAATGTAACTTTCCCACCCGCCAAAACTCATCCCCTTCTCGCATCGATACTGTGATTGTTGTAGGTGAATCCCCCTGTGGACAAGTGGATTCCCTCTTGGTCTCTAGACTCCTAAGGCCAAGACAAAAAAGTTCTTAGCATGGACACTGACTTCCTTTTAGATCTAATCAAACTAATGAATGAAAGAGAAAGAGAAATATATGTACCTTATTAGCGACGTTTTTCCTTGCAAAGTCCTAGCTAAGCTTCAATCCTGAGCTCCTTGATAGGTCCTATAAAACAAACAAAGGTACAAAAGACTTCCTACTCTACTAAGATTAGCTCAAACATAGATCCATCTACTACATACAAACTCATATGGAACAAGCATAAGTTTGAAAGAAACAGGCCAAGAATTGATTATTAATGAGAACAAGTAAAAGTACTTACAATCCTTTGAATCAAGGGGCAGCAGCTTCTTCCATTTCTCCTTGTCCAACCCTTTTTCTCAAGTAATCTAAACTGATTGCTTTGATGACATATCACCCGTGAGATCATAAGTTTCATATCTCTAGTATTTTCCATGTACCTTTCACTATGAGAAGGCCTCCTTATATAACCTTGGAGAGGTCCAACCACTTGAGAGATGTTTGGGATAAGTTGAGGATTCCTCTCCTTCAGTTGAGGATCTTCCCTAAGATCATGCCTTGACCATCTATTCGAATCCAACTACCTTCAAGAGTTGATGGATTCTTCCCTGATTTTCCTCAACAAAACAAAAAAATTCCAAAACAAGGGTAGCGCTCCCCCAAAAGGGTGCACAGGGTGCTCAAACACTGCCCCAAAGAGGCTCAGGGAGCCCCAGTACTCCCTGACAGTCGGTAGGGGAACACTCCACTCCAAAATTCATTTTTTAGTGGTTCTTCCAGTGTCAAAAGGTTTGTACTCCCTGTCAAGTGACCTCTCTTCTTCAAAACTAGTCTTTGGGGTGTCTTAAGTGTCTTTGTGATGTCGTTAGAGGCACAACATAGGAAAGATGGCAGTATGATGTTTGTGACACTTGCAACACTTATATTCAAGATGAGACACTTGCAAACAATATGTGACACTTACAACACTTGTAATGATGACACTTGTGACACTATCGAAGTGAGTAATTTTGAGGTATAACAACGATGTTGGATTCCATCACCAACTAACACTTCTCTTTGAGAAGGTTTGTTTTCATGCTTGACTCCTAGATTAATTAGCATGTGCTAGATTGAAATAGTGACATGTACGAAATCCATTCAAACATTTTCAAAGGGTTAGTTAGTGGAATATATTTTTATTTATTGTATTAAGGGCCATCTCTATTAAAAATTTCCCCACAAGTTAGTAGAGTATGAAATCGAAAATTGTAAGTGGCCTAATTAAATAAATTCCACTAGTCATTGATTGAAGACTCATTAATGGAGGTCCACTAGATGGTTATGGTTTTGGTCAATTGGAAACTATGTAGCCATATGTCAAGTGAATATTATTGTATTTGGATCTCTTCTCATGTTGTATTTCCCCCCTCAAAGAGGCAAGTGAACATTTAATCCAATTTTGAATATCAATAAAGGTTTTCTTATTGCTATTATTTTCCAATATTGGTTCAGTTTATTTTGTTTCCGTGACTATGTTTTTGTCTATATTTCTCTATTTATTTTCTTTCCACTACTATATTCCATCTATTTTTCTCCTAAAAATTTGTTTTGTCTAACAAGGAATTCCACAATTGATAATACTAGTATTTATTCTTACCTTGAAGACTTGCAAAGATTCATTTCTCTCTTACAAGCTTCTACACCCAAAACCCTTAGAAAACATAAAATCCACCTTGATTAAATTAAACAAACTCCTCCTATTGAACCCCTCAATATTCTATAATATACTACATCAACCTCGTCTTCATCTCCTAATATTTCCATTTCAAAACTACTGAAACATGCCCTGATAGAAAAATCAATTCCCACAATTGGTATGGAAGGGAATAGTGATGTCACCAAAAAACACTCTCATGTTGAAACATCTAACAATACTTGTTTTAATGAAACACATCGTACCAATCTTACTAATCATTCCCTTTCTCCTACTCTACCCCTCTGTTTTGATGGTCTATATTATATACAATGCTACCATCAATTGTCTAAATGGAATGACCAACACATAAATGTCCAAGATGCTTGCACATGGGATGATGATGTCATTGTCACCTATGATACATGTAATTCCATAGGTATATTGAATCCCTAGTTGATAAACTATATTTTTAAACTCAAAGCCACCTTCACTTCTATTGATTTATTAAGCCAATCCCTTATCAATGAGTTCATCCTTAACCAAGGCCACATGCATGAAATTCTTGTCAAAGATTTCATAAATATGCATTTGTGTGACACTATAATTCTAACTAAATATATCACAACCTAAGAAGCATATGTATATTCTCTAAGATATCATAAATTTTCCCTTACAAACATGCATTCCCTCAAAAGTTTGTTTTCCCGTTAGAGAAAATGGTAGCCACATGTATGGCATGCATGGAAAAACCACTCAGTTTGTCTAGTGGAAAAATAATGTCAACAAATTCTTTCTTTCTATGATATATTTATGCATCAAAAGAAAATTTGTCTCAAAATACAAAAAATAAATTTCAAATCCTTTGATTGTAAATCCTCTAGTCTTTGAACTAAATCCATTTGTCATTGTTCAAAGAAAAATAAAATATGTTCAACACTCTTTTGTTAATCTATTTTGTCATCAATATCACCATTGATATTTTTTTAATCAATTCAGGAATTCTTTAGAATCGTCTTGCCACCAAGGAAAACACTCTTCAAAATCCAATTCCATAAGCAATGTATAGGTAAATATGAATGCTTCCTTTGTAGAAGGAAAGGAATTTGATGAAAAATGTCATGGAAGAGCTTCTAAATTTCATTTCTTCTATGAAGATTCAACTAATCAACATTCATGAGATTATGTTGAGCATGATCATGAATTCAATGATGAATGTTTGAGATTCATTAAGATACTTACTCAGATATAGAGACAACCAACATTGTAGAAGACACAAGTATGGGAATCTTTGACCCAAAAAATGTAGAAGAGCATCCATGCTAGTTTTTTCAATGACTAGATTAATCACCACCATGTTTTTACACTCATTTATATTACCACATTAGTATCTCATGAATGCTTGGATTCATCTAACTCCACAATACCCTCCACCTACCCTATAGTTCTAGAGAATATTAGATCACAAAGATATATTGATCTACCTATTATAAAAATTACTAATGGTCTATATATATTGGGTACTATACAGTTTGAAACTTTCTCACCATATACTTTTTATTTTTTTCTTGATATCAATTTTCCCATAATGTTGCAAAGAAACTAACCATTCCCCAGCCTAGTATAAAAAATCATTTCTCCTCACAGTAGTTATGTCCTTGAAAATCAAAATTCCATATGTAAATATTTAGCACCCTCCGTTCCTTGAAAATTCCTTAACCACCAGTATCATATTGAATTCTATTAGTACCCTATAATAAATGGGCTTTTGTATCTCTAATAGATGTTTCTCACTCCCCTCCTACAAATTTTTAATACTCCCTCCTCCCCATAATATCTTCAAAACCTTAACTTTTAAAGAAGTGGTTCCTCTTCACCAAACTCAATTTAACATTCTCTTTCAAGCCAAACAACCATCTCTCTTTGAGTATCTCACATTTTTCCAAGATAATGATGATCCCCTCTCATAATCCAAAGCTACCAGAATTGTTTCTTACCATGACTCATGTTTTCACCCAATCGCTAATAAAATCCTTTTCTCAATTCCAGAAAACCCATTATCACTAAGATTTCTATAGATTGTTGTAGCATCAATCCTCAACAATTCTAGTATATATCAATGCAAGAGTAACACATTGATACACTCCCTAATTCCTATGACTAGGAGAAAACCCATATTCTTCCTTACAAAAACATAGCATACATGGAATAAAAAATGGTTTGTCTATTAGAACTTAAACTAAAAGAATTTTCTAGTTCACTTTACTCTATGCATGCCTCTATGGTGAGAAAACATTAAAATAAGAAATATGAACATGAGAGTCTCATTGTATATTATTTATCTCTTATTAAAATCACCATTCATTTTCATTATCTCACCCCTCATAAGGATCATCTAATGCAAAGAATTGCTCAGAGTCAATTTTACTCTAAATTTGATTGCAATAGTGGTTTCTACCAATCCCGCACATTCTTGGATAATACTCCCAAAACTACTTTCTTTGTCCCTCAAGGACAATACCAATGGTTAGTTATGTCATTTGAACTCCCCAATTCCCCCAACTATTTTCTACAAATTACTCATGTATTAGAGTTAAGGTTAGTTGTTAAGGTAACTTGAGATTGCCACTTTAGTATTGTTGATATTTGATAGTTCTTGGGGGCATTATAAGCTTACTGTTAAATAAACTTGTTATATAATTTGGAAAAGTTTGGGAGTAGTCTATGATACCTCTTTTTTTTCCTTGAAAATAACTCTCAGTAATACAATAGTTGTAGCATTAAAAAATAAAGTGATGGATTGAGACTAGTGCCTATCCAAATTGGGAAAATGGAGTCAATAAAGGAATCATGAGGGTTGAAAATATATTAATGGGAGTGGTGAAAAGTGTTGTTACAGCATGTCAGACCTCACCATGAATGCTTGATTAAATTGTTGGAAATTAACAAAGTGGAGTCCCTTACAAAGGTGCTCTACTTATGCACATGCTAGGCAACAAAGAGTTATCTTATCCCAAGTTCAAAGGAACAATGAAACCTTTCATTGAAATGATATGACACAATGCTTCAAACCCGGAAATAAAAACAACAAATAAATGAATAGGTATAACCTCATTTGATCCGTTTCCTCATACATCTGGCTGCCCCACTATAAGATCCTTATTACAACGGAATTATTAGATGTTTCCAGCACATAAAATTATCAAGATAAGTATTAATATCATGCATAAAAAAAAATTATGAGTTTGGTTGGTATTTACATCCTCTTTGTCAAGGTATTCCTGAATTTGTATAGTGTTGGGATACAAATTTTGCATACACTTTGAAAGGAATGTGTCCTTATGTATTTCTTTCAATGATAAATCATTGTTAAGAATGATAATAGACTAGATACTAGTTCCAAATACTTATTCATCATCCACTTGTCCTACCTACAATGGTATTTTAGTTTCAATAAAATGTTTAGTAGGAGGATAGAGAGCGAGTCTCCTTTGGGACAATCCTTAAGAATTTTCATGTCCCATATTCCATAACCAATGCAAGTATCTACTGTAGCTAACCATAGTCTTCCAATGATGATGGGATTTCCATTAATGAGTTTATCCTCGGGTTACAAAATGATAAAGTCTACTAGATATTCCTGGGAGCCTATTGAGATTATCACATCTTATAATATTCCTTCAAGGATGACAATAGACATGTCTATCAACCAAAGTATAGTGGGTGTGCATCTTAATAATCATGTCAAATTTAATTAAGGATTGTCTCCTTGTCATTACATTGATTGTGAACCCTAAATATATCAAGGTATTTTGGATTAAGTACATGTTTATGTAAACATATACTACAAGGATGACTAGATTAGAATAAATAGGGGCCTTACTATCTATATATGGGTCATCGCAATCCAATGCAATATTAGCCTTTAATTCAAAACATAAATTATTCAAGCCACAAAACCTACTTTTCTCCCTCCATTCACAAATCAATATCATTATGAATATGATATTTACCAGATCTCATTGAACAACATTTAGATCCATTTCCATAGGATATAGAGTATTTGGGAGTGAAAATATTCCCTCACATCATGAGATCACCAAGATACCCTACAACATTAATTGTGGGTGGAACTCTTTTCATGATTATAGGTCTCTTGATGCATGGTTCCTTGATAAAATTTTTGTATATGGGCAAATCTTTGATAGCTTAAAGGATTGGAATTTTGATAGATAGAGTTTTTAGTTATCCTAAGAGTTTAGTTTTAAATTGGTTGCATGTCCTCTTTTGTTCAATCCTATTTAGATAAGGAATTTTTTCTTGGTGCATCTTATTGAAAAGGAAACTATGTTTCTTCTTGGACATCTAAATTCTAAGTCCTTAGGTGGATTTTCTTTCACTTTCTAGATTTCAACATTATCTAGGAGTTTCTACTATGCTCCCACATTGTATTCACATTGGATGTATCTTTTAGTCCCATTGACCTACTTTTGGGGTCATTTGTTGGGAATTAATAACATTATCTTATAGTATCTACATCTCTAGCAATTGTTAACAACTGGCCATGGATGCCTTTTCAATTTTGATAATTTGTTTGGGATTGAATCACCCTCTTCCATCTTCATTAGGAATCCACTAAATTAGGTTGGTCAACTAAAGGAGGAAAGAGCATTGGCATTGTCAATTAAAGTACTTCCAAGAGAGACCAAGATCGCAATAAGTCAATGAAATATGTTACATGAAGAATTTCAAATAAAGATGGTATAGTTTTAGTACAAAGTTGGTTTGTTTGCGTGCTTGAATCCTAGATTAATTAGTGTGTGTTGTTTGTTCTCCTTAGTTGGCCTTAGGATTGAGTTTGTGTCTGATGGCATCAGTTCCATGGTATTCCAACTAGCATCGTGTCCTATTACCACCACTTTTTGGCATGTGTCATTTGACTCCAAAAATGCCCCTACAATGCCCAGATAGTATACCAATAGTAATAAAGCATAATACAATTCTGAAAGAGTAACAATATGGTAATCATTATGAGGTTATTGTGATACTAACATGATACTATTAATGAACTAGTGTTACATCTTTATTGAATAACTGTTTATGTCATTAATGGTGTTATAGGATGTACAAGAAAACAAGTAATTGTCATATCTATATTCATTGAGTCAGGGAAGTTCAGGTAGGATAGAGGAAAGTGAGACATCTACTAGGTCTAACAGGTGGAGATCAACTAGAGGTGAGAAGATCTGAAGAAAAATTCATAGACGCATGGAATATTTTCTTGTGAAAGGGGGATCATGTTCTTATGATCATGAGAACATAGATGACATCAATTTACCCTTCAGGTACAAACATATAGTGAAACAATGGGTACCCAAGGATCTTACTAAAATAAACACTGATTTGTGTGTAAACGGAAGGATATATCGGATTGCTCCATCGTCATTACATGGTTTGGGGATATTTTCCATGGATGGCATAAAGTTTTTTTAAGACAGATTAACTGAATTGATGGATTACGTCAGACCCTATTATATATACAAATATTGGATACAAATAGTTTAATAAACAAAAATTATGCGAATATATGGCTTGGCTGCAAATTATATACAACTAAAAGACAATGATCAAAATAAAGGAGAAACTATCTATATTGATGGAAGGCCAAAAGAAACGGGGAATATTCCATGGTTTATAAACAGTACATGACCCGTGACCACAAATAAGCGACCCAATTTCATATTTGAGGGGTGTGAAGGAAACAATGTATTCGTATGTGCAATAAAATCAATAGTTGTAGGGGAAGAGTTATTGATTGATTACAATTTGAATCGAATAGATACATATGTTGCTATTATGGGGGAGGTACGTATACTAATTTACCCAACCTGTAAGAAATGATTCTTATATTTTATGATTTTCATTATGTTCTTTACAATGTTAATCCATTTGGAGAGCTTCGGTTTGTTTACTCGGTGTGGCCTATTTTTGTTATCAACAATACTATTCCTCCTTGGATGTCAATAAAGAGGGAGGATTTCTCATACATTTGAATTTATTTCTCAAGAAAATGATCACAGTTATAATTTTACTATAATGTGACAGGATGATCGTGGTAAATCAAAAGTGGCCTCAGAACAGGAAAACAAGCAACAATTTTCGAATTGCATTTAATGTGCATTTTATTTCTCTGGCGATAAGTTATTTTATTTGTTTACATAACTGAGTTATCATTTATTTTATTGAATATCCATTCAATGGGCCATGATGTTGATGATGATTCCATGGGAGAAAGGTATTTTTATGAATCCACCGACCCTATGGTTTTAATTAGAAAAAAGATCAATAAAGCAAACAATGAACTAGCTCACTTGTTAGATATTCTAGATCAAACTCCTGAGGTCAAAGAAAGGATCAAAGAAGTTATGAAAAGGATTAGTACATATAAGGTAATAACCATAATTTCAAGTGGTTTTATTTTTATGTCATAAGATCAATTATGAAATATTGATTTTTAACATTTACATTATCTAAATGAAAAAAAAAATTCTTTCTTATATAGAGATTTTTGGATCCTGTTGACCCTAACATGCATGGTGTCGGTAGTAGTGGCACTGCATAGACACCAAAGGGTCATGACACAAGCCCTCATAAAGGTTCCAAGACATGTCTATTCATATCTCCACCTTCCAAACCATTATGTGGGAGCCACGACATGCACACCGAGGAAGCGACCCCATAGGTAGGCTCTAGAGGTGGTGATGAAGATGAGGCTAATGATTTGACCAACTATATGGTTTCTTTTCCTAAAGAAAGATGTGTGACCAGCACAGGAACCCTTAAGGGCACATTTATGGTCAATGAGGAATGGCTTCCATTAAAGAAAGTTAAAGTCCCAGGTAATTTTTAAATTTTTAATTGTTTCATGTTCTCTATGTAGACAAATATAAATCATATAAATTATTATTTTTAAATTAATAATCATATAATATTTTTTCATGTAGGGAATAAATATTTTTATAGGTCCTTGGAGAATAAGGCGTTGCTGACTTTTGGGCCCACCATATGGGAGAGGTGGAATTCCCATAATTGCAAACTCAAAAATGAATTGATGGATTATCTTGAAGGCCTTTTTGGTGTAGACACATTTAATAAGACCTTGGCCACCATTGCAGTTGGACAATATTTAAAATATACATGAGAAACATATAGGAAACACTTGAAACAAAATGATCGGTAATACTGTCCTCTAATGATTCCATAGAGGGAGTAGAAGACCCTCATTGAGGACGCAAAAGAGAAGAAATCAATAGACGAAGGAAAAACCCCTCTGGTCCCAGAAGGTAAATTACAATTTCAATTCAATACCTTCAATGTTTTTTAGATGTAAATAAATTGTGGTATATATTAACATACTTGAAACTTTTGATGATAGGTTGACTGACACATTAATGGGAAAAAAATCAAGGCTTTCCAAATGTGGCTAGCATAGGATAGGTGAGGGCGACTACTTGAAGTTGCAGTCACGAATTGTAAGTACCTAAATATTTTATTTGTATCCCCTTAAAATTTTTAGGTAATTGCAGTGAGTAACATTAAAAATACATACTCTTATGCAATGAAGGGTGACGAGTTTGGTACTGAAACCATAGAGAAAGACCTCCATCTTGGTTACAAGTATGGCTATAAAGCTGTAGTTGAACATAGAAAAAGATTGGGGCAGTTACCAAGAACCATTTTGCAGGATCAGGTAAATAAAATTCAATCGACATTAACCTTTATTATTAATATAATACAATCATGTTGGATATCGTCGATAAATTTAATGTTTTACAACTTTGTTTTAATCAGGGGAGCAACATTGTCAATGAACGCACTAGTATTGGAGAGCATTGCATTAATAATAGTTTTCAACTAGAAGATGGTTCTCCCATGCAGTCCTAATATTCCACAGGGGTGCATCCCCACGATGGTACTACAATCGAGTTGGCACATGACGGTAATATGGATTTATTTTAATCATATACTTAATAATTTTGTAGTTATACATTTTGTACCTATATTTTTTTTTACTTATACATTTATGATCGTCCTTATAAATTTTGTGGTCTCAATGGTAGAGAATGTTGTACTTGAGGTTCATACAGTTTAAGAGGAGCACGCGGGGGAAACCATTCCAATGGTGTCGACTAGTGCACTAGGTAAATAATGACATTGCAGGTGTTTTTTTTAATATTACTGAACTAGTTCAATGATATTTAAAAATTGGGCATCTAAATTTTGTATTTTTTTCTTTTGTAGGTGATGCCTCATCACAGTGGCCTCCATTACCCCATGAGTACCCTATGACTAGGTTTGATCTATATGAGAGGACATAATCACAATCATATTTTGAAGAGCACCTAGAGAACGAAGACATATATATTGATGAAATTCTTAGGAACTATAGAGCTAAGAAGAAGAGGCCGACTAAAAGTACTAAATGATGATGTACATGAATATTTTAATAACTATTTAATATAAAATCTATTTTCTATGAAATATGTTTTTTACTTGTTGGGTTGCCAAAATTTCATTCTTTTACCAACCTTTTACTTCACTTTTCAACATATTTTGCTTTCCTGCAGCCTTACATTAAGACCATTTTCATGATTATATATGAATTTAGATCTATTATTTTCCAAAGCATTAATTTTAGTATTTTGAGTGAGTTTATGATTAAATATTGGAAAAATAACATGTTTTCACTTATATATCAAAGTGGGATGATTTGTATGATGTTTACAGGTACATTTTAATACTCCAACCAAGTCATATGATGGAATAGAATAAAGACTCTTTTCACATCAATTTCCATTCTTTAGTTTTAAGATGTAAAGTGCTTTAGTGTAGCGTATGATGTTATGGAATAGTTGTTACTTTTCTCTTAGGATAATTGAGCTCACTCCAAATGGATCAAGGAAACATTTTATTTCATTGTAAACAATTGTGAATATTGGTATGTATATGTGTTTGTTTTTGCTGTAAATATTTCAATAGATTTATATGTTGGATATTGGGGAATTGAGAGTGATGTGAGGGGGGGGGATGGGACATAAGTTCTTCCTCCTTCACATGGTTGGCCTTGTTAAGTAGAGAATAATTTATTGGAGCCTTTTAATCTTGGAGCAAACCTCCCTCGATTCAACGAAGAAACAACAAAGTCAATGTTGACTTCGTTGTTGCTACTTCAAATCAAGGGAGGCAGTTTGATCAAATATTAGGCGCATGGATCCAAAAAAATATTCTCTAAACCAAGAGGATCTCATTCAGGCATGTTCTAAAACTCTTGTAAAAATGCATCTTAGAGTAAATAATGTGTTACAAATATGACTTGTAAATTATTTTTAGATATTTATGCAGGTTGAATGATTTTGGCAGGTACTATAAGATCTTTCTTCGTCGATTGAGGGAAGCTCAAGACTAACATAGGTTCATACAGCTGAAGAGAAACATTCGAGGGAAACCATTCCAACTGTACTTCTGACCAATTCATTAGGTCAGGTGTGATTGCTCCTTTCGTCATAGATTATATAGCCATCAATTCTAGTTATGTTTAATGTTTATGAATTGTTATGTGATTATTTATTAATGTAGAGTTTTATATGTGATAATTTATTGGGATATATCATTTGTTTAGTACTTTTCATGTTCTCTCCTTGCATCCAGTAATGTTATATATAATTCCATTTATATGGAGTGAAAGAAACCTTGGCTTCCTGTAGGGATTGACGAAGTTTTAGTTCATACATCTACTGCTAGGGGTCCTCCTAGAATAAGGCCAAATCACTTGAGCAAAATTTCCATAAATAGTGTTGTTGTACTATGCCTCCTTTTTTCTAGGCATTGTTCCATATCATGGAGCATGTAATTTTACCATCCATCCTAAATATTCATACATGTTGATCATGAAAACCTAGAAAGTGCTTCAACGATACAATTTTCCTCCTTTACGTAAAGTCACCCGGGGATGATAAGTCTTTGTATGAACACAAAGAAATAAAAAGGAATCAAATCATGGGGAAATACAACCTATGAGAAGTCAGGATACACAAGAGAGGGTTGTGTAAATTTTTTAATGGCCATAGAGCCATGAGCTACATTTTAACATGAGATTGTTGAAGTCAAGGTTGAGTAAGCATTCAAAGTTGATTTTCCTATTTGGATTTCTAGGGTAAAATCTTCATGTTTATTGTGATTTTAGAGCTATGTGATTACTTTAATTCTATGGATCTATATGAATGTCTATATATTGTGTGATCCCTTTGCATACACTACTTACTACAACACTTTCAATTCACCATTTTGGTTAACCCACAATTATTCTGGTCAATTGGTGTGAGAATTTCTCATTCATTTTGGTTAATTGTTGTTGAAAATAACCTCCTGTTAATTTTGTTGATAGTTACAATAGTCAAAGGACCCATTATATCAATTTAATTGGGTTCATGAGATCAAATTCCATAATGGTATAGCTATTGCAAATTGATCTAAAAATGAAGAAGACTTGTATTCTTGAAAATACTTGCAAGTAAAATTTATGTGTTAAAATGAAAATGGATCAACTTTGAAACTCAACTTTTATAGAAATTACTCATCAAAGATGCATATAAACAGCAACATAAACAGTGAATATAAAACACATAACATAACAAATGATAAAGGAGTTCACCCCTCTCTTGGGCTACATCTCTTGGTCCAACTTCCAATGGATATTTTGT
>JZKD02S2334068.1:1154961-1177793 GCA_000966675.3 Picea glauca
AAAGGAGGTTTCCCCCTCGAAGAGGCTTATTATATGAAATTATCTCTTTTTCAAGGCGTTGAGTACTTTTTCTGAGGTTTTTCTATGCTATATTGATATTTGGTTCTTAACATGTTTCGAATGCAGTCGATTCCCTTTTCCATGAACACCGGGAAAGTGAAATCATCCAGAATAGATCTACGGCCCACACTTCTCTGAAAACCAACGGCTATGATCCACTTTAGGACTCTGGCTTCAGGAGTTCCAAGTGTTCCAAACACCATTTTTCCCCAGAGTGACTTTTACTCGGAGCTATGAATCAAGTTACACATGATCACTTCGATCAACAATCGAGATTGTCCTTCATTCTCACTTTGGGAGACTTAAATTCAATGCCCCTTTGCTCCTCATTCTCCCAGAGTGTCAATCCTCCGAAGTGATAGGTCTTTCGCCACACGTCCTTTCTTAACAGACGGCTTAGATGAACTCCGACCTTCGGGACTTTTGACCCTCAGAAACTTACTCGGAAAAATCCTCGAAGTGTTCTATCACTGTAGTGATAGATATAAGGCCAAGTGTTCCAACAACGAGCAGCTAGGATGATTCCTTACCTTTGGAGCTTCAGACGACTTCTAGTCAATGAATCCACTTCCTTATAATTATTCAGTTTCCTTTCTTAGTTTTTCAAAATCATTTTTTATTGTGTCAAATTCCCAATTCTGATTTCTTGTTGTGTGTTTATTTTAGTTGCAGAATTGTGTATCTAATTCCTCCTTTTAACTGCAGATTATTTTCTAAGTTAATGCTAATGAATTTGTTTTGTTGCAGGTTGAAGAATCTAGTTAATTTAATTGTTATGTCTCCTCTTTCTTAGTTATGAGTGACTTTGCAGAGTACTAACTTAGACAGATTTATTTGCAGCATTGGATATATTGATTGCTTCTAGTAATTTTGATAGAACCTTAATTTAGATAGGTTTATGTGTAGTTTGGATAGATTAGTTGTTGTAGTTTAGGCAGTGTTTATATCAACATAGTATTAGTTTATATAGTGTTTGTTTTTCAAGTTATGAGTCTAAATCTTTCTTGTAGGTTTGCATCATTTCCCAATTTTGTTTTTAGCATTAGCATGGTAGAATAGAAATGGATTTTGAGTTGTAGTTCTCAATAGAATTTTGATTAATGTTGAGTGTGATTTTTAGTGATAGTTTAGTTTACTTAGATTATGATTTTTAATGAAATATTAGTTATGAATTCGAGTTATAATTTCTAGTTAACAATAGTCAAGAGTTATA
Organism: Picea glauca; assembly: GCA_000966675.3. Taxonomy (NCBI): domain Eukaryota; kingdom Viridiplantae; phylum Streptophyta; class Pinopsida; order Pinales; family Pinaceae; genus Picea; species Picea glauca. The sequence goes on from JZKD02S2334068.1 coordinate 1,156,235, forward strand.
GGTTTCCACAAAGTGTCGTTTTTTTATTGTCATTCTAAATATGAATTTGAATTAATATTTTTAATTAAGAATTAAATTATGATTTTACGAGTTTATAGCGTTGCCTAAATTAGTGATTTTAATAGAATACTTTCCAACAGTTATGTGATAGAGTGAATGATTTATGTTTACTTGAATTGTCATTATTAGTTAGATGTCATCGAGATGTGAGTTCTTGCTTTTATTTTTTTAGTTAGGTAGATGAGTGTTCATTCAAAGATGGATAGATTAGTTGCTTACTTGCTTATTTACTTGTTGTTTGCTTATTCAAAAATAAATTGAATAGATTAACTAGATTTAAGAATATATTGTTATTTTCTTATTTAGAAATAGTCCATCAATTCCTTGTTTGAAGTTCGTTAGGGTAAATAGTTCATAATCCTATAATTTCTTAGAGCTCTTAATTATTTGAGTTTATCGGCATTAGATTAGGCTAGGCTAGATTAGCTCTCTAGACCTGCATATACAGTGTTGGCACTTCGAAGCTTACGAGCCCCGGGTTGATAATTTAATGTCGAAATATATAGCATATATTTTACTTGAAATTTTTGGCGTCATTGTCAGGGAGGTGCTAAAAGGGATTAGATTTTAGGTAGGTAGGTTACCTTTAATTAAACAACAAGGGGGATGAGAAACTTTAATACGAGAGGTAAGAAATTGCACATCCATTTTAATGGGTCGCTCCAAATCCTTGTTGTTCCCTTTCCGCAAAAGTGTTTATTTTTTTTACAAGTTTGATTACTTTTCTTAGTTTGTTTACTTTTCTCAATTTTTTTACTTCCTTGCAATTTACTTTCCCACAAGCGTGCTTTCTTTCCTGCATAGTGTGCTTACTTTCTCGCAATTTATTTTCCTACAAGCATGCTTTATTTCCTGCATAGCGTGCTTACTTTCCCACAATTTATTTTCCTACAAGTGTGCTTTATTTCCTGCATAGTGTGCTTACTTTTCCACAATTTACTTTCCTGCAAGCATTCTTTCTTTCCTACACAGTGCGTTTACTTTCACGTAATTTAGTTTTCTTGTCAGTGTGCTTATTTTACTGCAATTTTTTTTCTTTTATTTCTTTTATGCAAGTTTTATTTCTTTCATGCAAGTGTGCTTCCCTTTGGCAAAGTGTGTTTGTTTTTCCTTCTAGTGTGTTTATTTTCATACATGTATGAGTTCGATTTCATTCCTGCAATCATATTTTATTTTATGCTTTGATTTCTTTCGTGTAAGTGTGATTTATTTTATGCAAGAGTGGTGTGTTTGGTTTGCACAAATATGTTTTAAATATGTCTTTCATCTTTTAGGTAGTTGTGATTAAAAAATTTAAAAAATCTATAAAATTTTGGGTGTTGTAAGAACCCCGGACATTAACCCATAGGTGCGTCAGGAACCATCAACCAACAAAATGAATGAAAAGGTTATAACCTTGGAAGTACTTTCTCAAATCCTAGCAGCAGCTGGGATTTCTTCTTTTCAGGAAGAACATATTTTGGAAGCAACCAAAATTGTATCTACCTCTCCGTAAATATTAGAAGAATCAAGGTCCTATGAAATACAAAATGATTTTCCTTGCCAAACTATGAAGGAAGATGAAAAATTATGGACTACATCCAGTGGAGAGCAATCACTAAGACCTGAGATTGAGGGGTTCTCAACATCCATCTCAGCAGATCCTTTATGTACTTCAGAAATCAATCAGCCAGAAGAATATGATCTGCATTGAATGATGAAGGAGATCATAGAAACTATTGTTGATGAACATCAAGACTACATTGAAATTTGGTTTCAAGAGGTCATCGAGCCACAATACAATTCTCTTATTCAACACCTTCTAATGCCAAACAAGTAGGTTGGTTGGCTCTTCATATCTAGGTAATCCCTACGATAAATATTCCATGTGTGGATATTGGTATGCTTCTTATCTTAATGCGCACATGGTTACATTGGAAAAGTTCTTACACTTGACTAAAGATTTTCCTTTCTTTTTAGGTAGGGTAGGATAATGAATAAAGGTTGTATGTTGTTAGTTCAGCTTAAAGTTTACTGCAACCCCACTTTGTGTTTTCTTTTTAATAAAGGAGCTAAGATAAAGATAGTATTGATAGATTAAAAATTTGTTTTCTTGTACCACACATAATCCAGACGACTCACTATAAATAGTAGCTTGAAGACCAAACTTTAATACATTATGGGGATTTACTTAAATTTTAAAAGATCTACATAGTAATACCTATAGCTACCTTGTACATCCTAGTTTCGTATCAAAGCTTGTTATTCAAGCATCCTTATCAAATAGTAGCAAGAGAGTGAATGAAACTTCTACTTATGAGGGAACACTACTATAATCTTATATGAAGAAGATAGACTTAGGGACTAGAGACACCTTTAAGTCATTCTCTTACAGCCTCATCCACTACACATTAAGTAAGTTTGACAATGACATGTCTTTGGACTAATATAACTACATAAGTCTATTTTTCATGCGAACAATCTTTTATGGGAAATTTATAGAGTGTCCTAAAACCCATATACCATCCCATTTCGTAAAATAAATTTCAGAGCTTCCTCCCCATCTTCTTGCAAAAATAAATCTTTATACAAAAAAAAATATCTTAAAAGATGGTGGACCAGTCTCTATTGTAAAAGGGTGTAAGAGGCTAACCTGCTGGGATACTGAACAGGTTTGTTGGCAGTGAGTATCGGCCTATGGTATGACTAGGAAAACCCATCGGGGTACTGAACAAGCTCTCTAGCAATGGGTCATTCTGCATGGAGAGGATACTTCTTAGATATCAGAGTTACCCCATCGAGGTACTGAACAAGATTGTTGGCAATGGGTTCTGACTTTGATATCTTTTACTATGCCTAATCTATATTTTTCCATATGAACGATATAATTTTGCAGATCCTTAAGAAGAAGCATGCATGGTTGAACAAAAGGGCTAAATAAATCTCATTTAATTACCATTTGAGAATGACCGTAAGATGATCTTAAGACCCTGTCATCTAATTCATACTATACCTAGGATGTCACTATCCTAGAAATGAGACCTATAAATTAAGGAGTCTAATTAACTCAAATGAAAAATTTATCCATATTACTTGAATGACAATAATCCTTTGAGAAAGTAAGCAAGGATGACTAGTTTCCTATGGGTTTTATAGATCATCTATACCCTCATATTTTCTATCCAGGGACATGAGGAAAATCCCCTGTCACAACTTATATGGTCTTCATGAGCATAAACTGATGAAATTATATGTATTAAGAAATCTGAATTAGTGTGGTGTCGCTTTGGTCACTCCCATAAGATTGTTGCAGGAAAATCTTCCTACGGACAGGTGGATTACCTCAAAGAGCTTGACCTTAACTCTAAGACAGAAAATGATTAACGTGGACACTGACTTCCTTTCAAATCTATCCAAACTAACACATGAGAAGGAAGGAGAACAAAAGTACCTCTTTATCGACGTTTGTCCCTGCACACTCCGAGTTGCGCTCCGATCCTTTGCTCCTCGCTGAGTTATGTAGACAAACAAGATACGACCACTTCCTACTTAATTGATATTAGTTTGAAAATAGATCTATCTATCAATGATAAGTTCATGTAACATCATACACAAACTAGAAAGAAACAGGCCAAGCGTGTCATATTAATGAGAATAACGACAGCAGTACTTACAATTGCAGATGCGAAAGTGACAGCTTCGTCAAGTCCCCTTCGTCTAACCCTTGCTCGAAAGATCCACAACCTAGATTACAGTAGCTTCACTGGTCACTCTCCTTTGGCTGACTATGTGTTTCCTATGAGATCATAGGTTTCATGCTAGCAATTCTTCCCCTTTCCAGCACCACTTATGAGATCATAAGTTTGGTGTAATTCTCTCTTTTCATCCCTCTTTCACCATTAGAAAGCTTGCTTATATAGCCTTGGAGAGGCTTTAACCAATTGAGATATCCTTGGGGAAGTTGAGGATTTGCCTCCTTCAGTTGAGGATCTGCCCTAAGATCATGGTTGGACTAGGGATTCGAATCCAACTGCCTTCCAAGAATGAAAGGATCTTTCCCCCATTCATCTCAACAACTTAACTACTGCCCAGAATAGGTAGCGCTCCCTCAAAAGGACCATTAGAGCGTTATAGCGCTCCCTAGTAGGCTTTAGGGGGGCGCCAACACTCCCAAAATCCATAGCGCTCCCTCAAAAGGGCCAGGGGAGCTTTATAATGCTCCCAGATAGTGTAAGGGGGAGCGTCGACGCTCCCAGAAGAGGTATAGGGGAGCGCTCTCCTCCAAAAGCTAGTTTTTTGAGTGTTTTCAGATGGAAAAAGGTTTGCAAGCTTGCTGGCTCATTTCTCCTCTTCCAAATCAAATGTTTGAGGTGTTTCAAGTGTACTTCTCATGTAATTATAGGCATGACATAGGCATCATGGCAACATTATTTCTTTGATACTTGTGACACTTGTGAGCAACATGCGACACTTGCGACTTTGTGAGAAAAATGAGACACTTGCGACCTTTGTAATGACGACACTTGCGACACTATGAAAGTGAGTAATTTCTATGTGTAACAAAGATAACATTAATACTTATTTTTTCTAAGTTCTAGTTTTTTTTTTTTTTTAAATAATAATGTTGGCCTAATTTTCTTGAAGATTGTCTACCGACTCTTGTTGACAATACATAGTTTTCAAATAAATGAAAGGTTAGTTCCAATTAATTCATGGCATAAGTACATGCCATATATTTGGTCTAGGGGGAGTTTCCTGAGCTAAAAAAAACTCTAAGCACTTCCCTTTTTTATAGCAAACCCATGAGAAGAGGAAGTAGGATTTCTGTCAAAATTTTGTCATACTATCTTTTTAGAATGTCTTGGGCTATTATATCAGCAATCGTTTGTATTTGTATGCTAACTTATATACTACTGACATCACTATGTGTGTTATAAGATTTTTGTGCATTTTTATGTTTATGTAATAGAAGACTGGTTATACTTAACTACTCTTTGTGACAAATACAGAGCGAGAACAACTGCTAAATACTCACTACCATCTGTATTACAAGCTTATGAAAAGAGGAACAATTGTTTGAATTGTTACAAATCGATGACAAGGAAATAAAAAATGCTCATGTTCACCATTCCTACTAGTACAAACCAAGACTTTTGTTAGTATTTGTCATTTTTTTCAATCACCAGTAATCAAATTTACTCTTTCATGTGATTGATAGGATCATTAGGTCAAATTGTTATATTTTCAAATAAAATTTGACATATATTGGTTGTAAAATGGTAATTGGTATGTCTAGGTGTCATTACTACTCCCTCCACTCATCCAAGGTCATAATTTTTCATCATGGTCATGCCATCATTCCTTGTCATAAATTTTTAAATGATTGTCTTGGTCAAATTTCTACTTCAAAATTGCTTTATGAAATAAGGAAGATGAATTTGACAAAAGTGAAAGAGGTTTTCGTAAATAATAGACCAAGAAACAAAAACCTCCTTCATTTTATGAACAAGTGTTATTATTTGAGATAAATTCCCCAAATACAGTCTCTATAAGAGGGTTCTTTCACTTTTGGACAGCTTGACTTCAAGTCCATTTTTAGAGGTTTGGAGAAGGTTTTGCAATGCTTGATGGTTCCATTGTGTAGAATACATAATAAAATTTCCAACCATACCACTTTAAGCCTAAAAAACCTATGGGAAGGTCTGTAAAAACCCCCTCAAAGACCACACTGTGTTTCTGTTGAGAGCACGTTGCGCTTTTGTAATTTATAAGTAACCAAATTCAAGATTGGATTATGAACAAATGGGAAATTATTTTTGAAACCTAGAGGATATTTTTATTCACAGAATACCCAAAAAAAAACCTCTCTTAGTTTTTGAATATACGTTATGGTTTGGGATATATTCAATTCTCTTAGAGGCCTAATTTTTAAAAAATAAAACACTCTGTTTTTCTTGTTTTAGTCATGTTTTCTTGTCGTATTTTCCTAACAAATGGAAGTGAATTTTTGAAAACCAAGAGAGGTTTTTATCAAGGAAATAGTCAAAAATCAAAACCTCTCTCATTTTTTACATAGGATTTATTGTATTGGAGTTACAGTTGTCACTTTGATACCTATTGTTCACAAGCTCACCAAGCCAGAATTGTTGCGCTTCTGGGAAGTCACTTTTGGAACTAATTTTGCATAGGTAAAATTGTTGTTTTTCATGGTTTAAAGGATAAAGGGTATAACATACATCTCAATTCTTCCTCAAATGTCATAGGAACACTCCAAAAACTCCAAACCCTCCAATTCAAACTTAGAGAGCATGAAACATTGATTCGTCATTTACGCCATGATCACGCTGACCTACAAGCCAAGATGAATTATCTACAACATTTGGTTGATGATATGACTGTCACCAATAATAGTCTCCAGATGCAATAGAAACATCGCAAAAGTACCAAGACAAAATCCCACGGGCAAGAGGGAGAATCTTCTAAATCTATTCCATCCCCTCCTTCGCAAGTCTAGTCATCTTGGGTGATTCATTTTTGTTTGCAGTGGGACCTACAAATCCTTAGGTGTGGGGGTAATGTTGGGATCATAATTTGGTTTTTTTATGATGATGATTAAATCCTTTTTGTACCAGTATTATATGTATTAATAACCATTTTGAAGATGGTTTCAAAGGATTTTGTATCAATTCATCATGGATCTACAACATGTATGTGCAATTGATGTTTTGCAATGGTTTTGAGATAAATTCAATTTTATTTAATGATTAAAAGAATATAATTCACAATCTATGTGTCACAGGACAAATTCGAAATGTAAATTTCCATCTGGTAGCTCATTTGGTACTCTATCCAACACTGTGTCCGGTACTCCATCCTGAACTGTGTCTGACACTGCATCCAGCACTAAAAACATGGGCGATTTGGTGGTTGTTATATCGGCAGCCTGTGCTAGGAGAATCGACGACATGGGTTTTGTTCACCCTCGTGGTCTCCAGCTACCGAGCTCTTGAAATCTCAGATTAGGCAATTATGCTAATCACTAAGTGGCTCATTCAGTTTCTAGAAGCCAAAGTTGTTAGCAGCTCATTTAATGAATTTGCTATTTTTAGAGGAGGTTGACCCTTCCAGTGGTCGACCTCTCGAGCTGTAATTCACCTATAAATACCACCAGTAGTGGCAAGACCAAGGTGAATAATTTTAAGAAGACATTTTTATTGTGTAATTGATACATCTCTGTAAACTTATGATTAGACTGTATTTTTTAATGAATGACAGTGCCGTGTTGATTCTCTGATCGCAATTTCATTTTGAGGAGTTTCCTTGACCTCCTGGGGGGGGCACCAATAGTTTGGGTGATTTTTCTCATTAGTGTATATTTATAATTGTTCAGTTTCCTTTCTTAGTTTTTCGAAATCATTTTTTATTGTGTCAAATTCCCAATTTCGATTGCTTGTTGTGTGTTTATTTTAGTTGCAGATTTGTGTATCTAATTCCTCATTTTAATTGCAGATTGTTTTCTGAGTTAATGCTAATGAATTTGGTTTGTTTCAGGTTGAAGAAGTTAGTTAATTGAATTTTTATGTCTCTTGTTTCTTAGTTATGAGTGACTCTGCAGAGTACTAACTTAGACAGATTTACTTGCAGCATTGGATAGATTGATTGCTTATGGTAATTTTGATAGAACCTTAATTTAGATAGGTTTATGTGTAGTTTGGATAGATTAGTTGTTGTAGTTTAGGCAATGTTTATATTAACAAAGTATTAGTTTAGATAGTGTTTATTTTTCAGGTTATGAGTCCAAATATTTCCTGTAGGTTTGCTTCATTTGCCAATTTTGTTTTTAGCATTAGCATGGTAGAATAGAAATGGATTTTGATTCATAGTTCTCAATACCATTTTGGTTAATGTTGAGTGTGATTTTTAGTGATAGTTTAGTTTACTTAGATTGTGATTTTTAATGAAATATTAGTTATGAATTTGAGTTATAATTTCTAGTTAGCAATAGTCACGAGTTATAGGTTTTCACAAAGTGTCGTTTTTTTATTTTCATTCTAAATATGAATTTGAATTAAGATTTTTAATTAAGAATTAAATTACGAGTTTATGAGTTTATAGCTTTGCTTAAATTAGTGATTTTAATAGAATACTTTCCAGCAGTTATGTGATAGAGTGAATGACTGATGTTTACTTGAATTGTCATTAGTAGTTAGATGCCATCGCGATGTGAGTTATTTCTTTTCTTGTTTTTAGTTAGGTAGATGAGTGTTCATTTAAAGATAGATAGATTAGTTGCTTACTTGATTATTTAATTTTTGTTTTCTTATTCAAAAAGAAATTGAATAGATTAACTAGCTTTAAGAATAGATTGTTATTTGTTTATTTAGAAATAGTCCATCAATTCCTTGTTTGAAGTTGCTTAGGGTAAATAGTTCATAATCCTAGAATTGCTTAGAGCTATTCTTTACTTGAGTTTATCGACATTATATTAGGCTAGGATATATTAGATCTCTAGACCTGCATATATAGTGTTGGCACCTCAAATCTTATGATCCTCGAGTTGACAATTTAATGTAGAAATAGATAGCATATATTTTACTCGACACATATAAATCTCCATGTTATCTCTTCTGAGCTTCTAAGACGAACTAGACTCTGTCAATGCACACCTTGCAAACACTATGCACTCATTGCATGAGCTCGTAGAAGAGAAACAATTGAAACTTATTTCATCCTCACATATTCATACATTCAACCATGTAATGCATTCATAACATTAGAAAAAGTAATAACATAGAATTGCAATTAAACAAAAAGCCTACCATTCATTCATATAGACACAGTAATAGTAACACCAAACATTTGGATCAATGCTTCTCTGTTGTATTCATTCAAATGATATGTACATGGAATCATACAACTCGATAATATTCAACATTCTTTAGCTACAACAATCTTCAACAACTTTCAGCAACCTTCAACAACCTCATTTGGGCAACAAATACATATATTTATACAAGAGGTCTCATAGATATTTTTCCCTCTGACTACCTCAGTGCTATCCTATCAAATTAAAAGATTTCAACTACTAAGGCTTATTATAATAAATGATCGGTACATACAGATAAGAGAAAATGTTTCATATCTATACAATTATTAACCACATTAAAGAAAATACAATCTCCATCAATCTCACGCGATGGTTCAACCTCTTAAAATTTAATATCTTCTTTAATTACAATCTTTTCAAGATATTTTAGGATATTCCATCTTTAAATTCAAAAACACTTCAAAATATGTGCTAGGGCGTTGAGTTTTTCTCCACTTACGCTTTGATGATGATGCTCCTGCATCATACTCCTCTGGACAAAAATTCATGGACTCTTGCACTGAATTTCCATGCTTTTTAATATCTACTTCATTTACTCAACTGGCATATTCTATTGGGTGGCATTTACACTTTACCAAATATTCAAAATAAGTCTTCCTCCTGGTCTTCTTACCCATCCTATGATTTATTACCTTCTCCATCTCTGGCTTTTTTGCTATACACATATGTTTCTCCCACTGGATCTCTTTCTGATATTATGATCCTTTGGTGTCATCTTTTCTGTAAGGATACAAGTCTGAAATGTTGAATATGGGTGATATACCCACACCCTTTGGCAACTCTATCTCATAATAGTTTTCATCAAATTTCCTTAGGATCTTTCACAGTCCTATCTTCTTCAACTTCAGTTTGTTATATGTACCCCTTGGGAATCTTTCCTTTCTGAGATGTACCATAACTTGATCTCCCACTTCAATTTGAATTTCTCTCCTGTGTGGATCAACTCTACATTTATATTCTCTACTATTGTTCTGCAACTGCTCTTTGATCTGATTATGAAGCTTCTGCATTTTTGCAGCGAAGTCTCCCGCTCCAACGCTTCTAAATTCACTCTGATCTAAATCTCTCAACTATTATATTCCTCTTGGTTTCATAACATATACTATATGGAATGGACTATTCCTTGTACTCTTGTTTGGTGAGTCATTGTAGGAAAACTCGTCTTGTGACAGAATCTAATCCCACTGGCTATGATGTTCAGTGACCAGACTCCTCAACAAATTTCCTAAACTTCGATTTACCGCCTTAGTCTATCCATTTTTTTTAGGGTGATATGATGAACTAAAGGAAAATTATATCCCCAAATTCTTCCATAATTTCATCCATAAATTACCAACAAATTTAGTGTCCCTATCTGGGACAATACTCTTGGGCAGTCCATGAAGTCTCACAACTTCCTTGAAAATATATTTGCAATGTGTGTTGCATCATTAGTTTTTCGGCATGGAATAAAGCGTGTCGTCTTTGAGAATATATCAACTACAACAAATATAGAATTGCTTCCCCTTTGTGTTCTTGGCAATCCCAATACAAAATCCATGCTTATTGCATTTGAAGGCCTATATGGAATAGGAAATGGTTGGTATAACCCAGTGTTCTGTCACTTTCCTTTTGCATACTGGAAAATATTACATCTATTTACAAATTTCTCCACTTCTTCTCTCATCCCTGGCCAATAGTATGAATTGTTCAACTATGCAAATGTCTTCATGGCCAAAATGTCCTGCTAGACCTCCACTATGTTTTTCCTTCAACATAATATCTCTCATCGAGCACTTTGGTATGCACAATTGGCTACCTTTAAACAACAATCCATATTGAATCAAATACTCTATCCACTGACTTCTGTCTTTGATCACAAGATTTTCACATGCTTCATATGCCTCTTTAAAATATGCATCATCTCAATACATCTCCTTAAGGTGCTCGAACCCTAAGGTTTTCACTTGAAATTCTTGCAGAATCAGACATCTCCTCCTCAATACATCAACAACTTTGTTAGCATTACCAAAAATATGTTTAATGAAAAAAGTGAAATTTTTCATAAACCCTATCCACTTAGCATGTCTTTGATTTAACTTCTCATGTTTGGTTATGAATTGTAAACCCTGATTATCATTGTACACAACAAATTCTTTTGGAACAAGGTAGTGCCTCCATTTCTTTAAGGCTTGAATTACTGCATAAAACTCTTTACCATATGTGGATTATTTCCTCTTGGTATCATTCATATTCTCACTAAAATATGCAACAGGCCTATTGTCTTGGCTCAAGATCGCTCCAATTGCTAGTCCACTAGCATCAAATCGCACTTGAAACGTCTTCCCAAAATCTAGCAAGACCAGAATCGGTTGTTCTATTATCTTATCCTTTAATATCCTGAAGCTCTTCTCAAATTCTTATGTCCACTTAAAATACTTGTGTCTCTTTTAAACCATATCTAATATTGGTGCAAAAATACCACTGAAATTTATGATGAAATTCCGATAGAAACTTCTAATCCATGGAAGCTTCTCACCTTGACTATGCTCCTTGGCAATGGCCATTCTCTGATTTCTCTCACCTTCTCTAGGTCCATCTTCAATTCATTCTAAGAGATTACAAAACAAAATTAAATGAGTTATGTCTTCATAAAAGAGGATTTATTCATATTTATCAACAACTTCTCCCGCTGCAATCTTCTCATTACTAATGTTAAGTGTCTCAAATGATCTTGTTCAGTTTTACTGAAGACTAATATATCATCCAGGTATATAATCACAAACTTACCAATAAAATATTTCAATACCTCATTCATTAACCTCATATAAGTATTTGGGTCATTTCTCCAGCCAAATGGCATAACAAGTCACTCAAACAACCCTTTGTTAGTTTTGAAGGTTGTTTTCCACTCATCACCTTCTCTCATCCTTATATAGTGATATACACTTTTCAAGTCTATCTTCGAAAAATAGCTTGCTTCGCTCAAAATATCCATTAAGTCATCCATCCTGGGAAAAGGAAATTTTTACCTGATGATGATTTTGTTTATGGTTCTTGAGTCTATACACATTCTCCATCCTCCATATTTTTTCGGACTCAACACAGTTGGTATTGTGCATGGACTCAAGCTCTCTCTAACTAAACCCTTTTCCATCAGATCCTAGGCTTGTCTCTTTACCTCCTTATTCTCTTAAGGTGCCAATCTGTATGCTCCTTTGTTCGACAAACTCTCTCCTGGTATTAGATCAATGTAATGGCTAATACTCATGATGGGTGGTAATGAGTGAGGTAACTCATCCACTACTATGTCAACAAAATTTTCTACCAACTCTTGAATTTCTTTAGGTAGATCATCTATATAAGTACTTGTAAGGATGACTATGGGCTTCCTCGCCATAGAAAATTGCATCTCATGTTCCTTCTTGACTTCACTTAAGAGTTCCTTCCCACTCATGAGAATTATGCTTGTGTTTGCTTCCTCCTTCACTTTCTTATCCTCTATGGTTAGTAGCATGTGTGTCATACCATTTTTCTCCAAGGTATAAGTATTTTTTCTCCCGTCATCAATGAAATTTCTGTCAAAATTCCATGGTCTCTCCAATAATACATGAAATACATCCATGGGAATCACATCACACAAAATATCATCTCTATATCCTCCTATCTTAAATTCAACTAGGCATTGTTTAGTTACCATTACCTGGTGTCCTTTATGAAACCATGAGACTCTATATGAACTCGGATGTGAAGTTGTCTCTAGCTCTAATTTCTCCACCATTTCTATGGATACCAAGTTATCAGTGCTCCCACTGTCAATTATCACCTTGCATACTCTATCTTTAGTTTTGCAAGAATTTCTGAAAAAATTGTTCCTGTGCACAGGTTTTTCCACCTCTAGCTCTGGATTCAAGAGACCCTTCTTCATCATCAAATACCTCCCATCTTCTGTGCCTTCTACTTCAACATTCGGTTTCTGCAATTCCAAAATGTGAGCTTCACCTCCTCCTTCTTTATTTCTCTTAGGACATTCCCAAAACATGTGTCATGTTTTTCCACGGGCATAAAACTTCACCTCTCCTCCTCTTCCTCTTCCTCTTCCTCGAGGAAAAGCATTCCTTCCACCATATTGTCTCCCTCAAAAAATTTCTCTTTCTGAGTGATTGTGTGGTTTTCTAGTCTCAACCTTGGGCTTTTGTGCCTTGTCATGGAAAATTCCCTTACCTCTGTTTATACTTCTTCCCCTACTTCGTTGACTATGTTTCCTGGCCAACTTCTCTTATGCCTTCAGTGCAATCTGATAATTATCCTCCACTATCCTTACTATCATCATATTGATTTCATTATAGACTTCATATCCCAGGCCATTAATATATCTGGAAACCTTTTCATCATCGTTTTCTCTTAGTCCAACCCTGATTTTCATCTTATAAAACTCCTCGGTGTATTCTTTTACTGTATGTTCTTTTGTCTCGGGTTTTGTAACTTCCTGAACAAATTTATTGGATAGTATTTCAGTATGAATCTAACCTTCAACTTGGCTACCATTCTATCCCAGTTATTGATGTTTTTCTTGCCTTTGCTTCTTCTGTCAGCCTGTAGTTCATCCCACCACAGTGTTGTGTGTCCCTTCAATCTGGTGACAACATGTTTTACTTTGTTCTCATCATCAAGTTCTTCATATTCAAATTATTTTTCCATTCCTCTTATCCAATCCAACAATTCTTCAACATCTAAGTTGCCTTCATACATTAGGATTTTTGTTTTTTCTCTTGCTCCCAATTAGACAACAGCTTTGAGCAAGCATTCTTCTACAACATATTCTCTTGTAGCTCCTTCAAATTCCATTTCTTCGCTCTCCGCATCGCTGACATATTCGACAGCAGGTTCTCTTCTTTGTGTTGTATACATAGCATCTAATCTTGTGCGAAGTTCTCTCATCTCTCCTTCCACATCTCGATTTGCTACAGGTTTCTCTACACATATTCTAAGCATCATTGTGATGAACTTTTCTTTTACATAGATACCACTTGATTTTATCATACTACTTCCTTGTTTTACAAAGAGAAAAAATTGAGGCTCTAATACCACTTGATGTGGGACCTCTCTCTTCTAGGGGTTGCACAACCTCTCAGTCAAGGATCTTCAAATACTTGATTTGAATCATCTCTTCGGGACTTTTCTAGACCCAAACTTTAATTCACACAAGTCCCTTATTGTTACCCATGCAGGTTCAATTCACGCACATAGCCTTTTCTTGGCACTTTTGGTAATACTGAGTGGCGAGCGCTAGCTCCTCTACTAGGCCTTTCTCCTTATGACTGTGGGCTATGACCTCCAGCTAGCCCCCTTCGTGAATTCGGGCTTCGACTATTTCAAGTGCAGGTGATTCCATTTTCCCTGAAGTCCAGACCAAATATACGACCCGTGCTTCTATGATAGCCAACGGTTATGATCCACTTCAAGACTCTAGCTTTGGGAGTTCCAAGTGTTCCAAACACCCTTTTTCCTCGAAGTGACTTTTACCCAGAGCTACGGATCGAGAGCCACGTGTTCACCTTGATCAATGGTCGATATTTTCCTTCATTCTCACTTCGGGTGACTTGCAGTCAATGCCCCTTTGCTCCTCTTTCTCCCATAGTGTCAATCCTTTGAAGTGATATATCTTCCACCATGCATCCTTTCCTAATGGATAGCTTAGATGAACTCTGACCTTCAGGACTTTTCACCCTCAGAAACTTACTCGACAGTTTTCTCGAAGTGTTCTATCACTAGAGTGATAGATCTAATGCCACGTGTTCCAACAATAGATGACTAGGATGATTCCTTACCTTTGGAGCTTCATATGACTTCTAATCAACGACTCCACTTCCTCCTTTATTTTCCTCTAAAGTGTGCACTTCCAAAATCCACGATCTAACGACGTGTCTCCCTCTCAGATCGACAATCACGATTTAGTTCACTACATCGAGCTATGGGAGTTTTGGCTTCACCACTCTCTGTTTCCTCTCAAGTGATTTTCTTCCGAAGTATGAGCATCTCCACCATGTTTCCTTTTGGATCCAATGGTCCATATCTCTTCGGCCTTCATGAATTCGCGAGAATTTCTCTTTGCTCCACTAAAATCTTCCAGAGCTTTATCTCCCAGACACTCTGATTTGTTGCCACTTATCCCCCTCGATATCGATGGCTTAGATTTAATTTTCATCCTCGAGACTTTGATGATCCAGCTCCTTGAACACCTTCAAACCTCCGAAGACACGAAGTGTCGAAGGACTCAAAGACTATCATGTGCACAACTTCTCGAGATCTCACAGTCTGGAAAGATCCTGATTCCTCCAAATAGGTCTTGCTTAGTGATTATGAAATTTTCAGTGGGCTCCTCCCTACTGAAGAATTTTCATCTTCTACCTCTTATGAACTTTTTCCTTCTTGAAACTTCGATCTCCTATAAATTATTCTTCGACACTTAACCAAATATCGACCCTATGCACACCTTGCAAGAGGCTTCTTTCACTTAACCCCTTTGTGGGTGATTGTCCACTCCTTGCAATAGTTTTTACATGACTCAATTTTTCCTCCTGAACAATTTGGCGTTGAGTGTGTTTCTACCTATGCACGCCTTGTGTGGTTCTTTTTCACTCTTTGCAAATAACTTCACGTTATCCCTCCTGAAATTCTGAGTCAAAACAGACTCTGTCAATGCACTCCTTGTGTACACTATGCACTCCTTGCATACAAAGATCTACATTATCTCTTATGAGCTTCTGAGTCGAACTAGACTCTGTCAACGTACACCTTGCAAACACTATTCACTCCTTGCATGAGCTCGTATAAGAGAAACAATTGAAACTTATATAATCCTCATAGATTCATACATTCAACCATGTAATGCATTCATAACATAAGAACAAGTAATAAAAAATAATTGCAATTAAAGAGAAATTCTACCATTCATTCAGATAGACACAGTAACATTAACACCAAGCATTTGGATCAATTCTTCTATGTTATATTCATTCAAATGATATGTACATGGACTCATACAACTCGATAAGCTTCAACAGTCTTTAGCTACAACAATATTCAACAACTTTCAACAACCTTAAACAGCCTCATTTGGGAAGTAAATACATATATTTATACAAGAGGGCTCATAGATATTTTTCCCTTCGACTACCTTAGTTCTATCCTATCAAATTAAAAGATTTCAACTACTAAGGCTTATTACAATAAATGATCGGTACAGACAGATAAGAGTGAATTCTTCAAATCTATACTGTTATTAACTACATTAAATAAAATACAATATCCATCAATCTCATGCGATGGTTCAACCTCTGACATTTAATATCTTCTTTAATTACAATATTTTCAATATATTTCATGATATGCCATATTTAAATTCAAAATCACTCCAAAATCCACGCTAGGGCATTGATTTTTCCTCCACTTGTACTTTGATGATGATGCTCCTGCATCAGTCGATGTAAAGTTCTATTTGAAGAAGGGTTATTAGTCCATGTTGTTGAGACAGTCTCTGATATCATTTCCATGTTCTTATCATAGTTGTAAGCAGAGTAAGTCAAAATGATAACCCTTCTGAACAAGAAAATAGAAATTCTTCATAGGTAGAACAAAACTACAAGAGGTTGAGCTTAAGGATATTGAATCTTGAAGGTGATATCTAGAGGGTGAAGAGGAAATAATTGATCCACAAGTGTTATTAATAGTGAAACTTTGTGCAAAGTTTATTTGGAATTTCGATAGGGATTATCTAAAATCCTATATGGAATTGGAAATTTTACTGATTTTGAGAAATTTGTTTCAAATAATTATTCCATTTACATGTTCGTCGTGTAAATCATCTTCTTGGACTAGAACCATGGCAATGGTAGAGTCTGAAGAAGAAAGATAAAGGAAATAATCTCGACTATAATCGAGCGGGAAAAGTAGTAGGGTACGGGTTAAAATCAGTTTCAAAGCTTTGAAGGCTTTTTTGGCAGTGGTATCCCATTTGAACTCAGAACCTTTCTTCAGCAGTCGAGTAAATCCAAGTGTTAACTCAACATAGTTTTTGATGAATCGACGTAAAATGTTTTCCTTCCCTTGAAAAGTTTGCAACTGGAGGAGTGAGGAAGGAGGAGGGAGATTGAGAATCATCTCGACCTTCAAAGGATATACCCTAATCCCTTGACGTGAAACAATAAATCCCATAAGTTGGTCAGACTCCACACAGAAAACAAATTTGTGTGGGTTTAAGCGTATACGATAGAACCGACAATGAAGGAAAATGGCTCAGAGCTATGTCGGATGGTCACTATGATGCATGGAATTCATCGGTAGGTCATCTAGATATGGTTTTACAATGTGCTTGATATCATGAAAAGCATAAGACATGGCACGTTGAAAAGTCACACTAGCGTTCTTTAAATCGAAGGGTAGTTTTTGGTAGGTGAAGGTGCCCCAAGGACAAATAAAAGCGGTTTTGTATTGATCCACAGGAATGATGTTAATTTGATTATATTCGGAGAAACCATCCATCAAAGATAATATTTCACTCCTAGTGCAATTGTTGATGATCTCATCAATGAAGGGGGTGGGAAAGTTGTCCATAGGACAAGATTTTTTAATATCCCTATAATCAATGCAGACACGAATCATACCTTGTTTCTTGTTAACCAGAACTAGATTGGATACCCAAACAATTAAATCCATGGGATAAATAAAGCCATATTTAAGAAGTTTTTCAACCTCAAGCTCGATAGCAGCTGCTTTACGGGGGTGGACCAGACAAAGTCTCTGCTGGAAAGGTTTAGCACATGGGTACGTTTTAATTTCATGTACAACAATATCATGGTAAATACCTAGCATCTCTTCATAGCTCCATGTGAAGATGTCACGAAACTCTTGAAAAAGAGACTTATATTTGACATCCTCATCAGTGGAACACGAATCTCTGATGTGAACATTTTCAAAAACTCCAGGTTTTATGGATATGTCGATGGGGATGGTGGGTGAAATATTACTCAAGTTCCATTCATATAAGAACATCGTGTGTAGACTTGGTAATAAAAGAGATGACAACAATGGTCAACGGAGTCAAGATCCATTGGTAACTCTCTAAGGTGTGATGTTCCAGGAAGAGGATGGAATGATGATGCTCATCATCCCATGGGGTGTCTTCCATGGACATAACCGACATGATCATCTTGTCTATGGGAAAAATAACATGGAAAGGATCAGAAGATAAATCACCAAGAGAGGGAGTGGAATGGTTTGCCGATTGAATGGCTCGATAAGAGGATTCAACTGGACTTAAAGGCATCTAGTCGCCATAGAAAAGATAATCACCAGGTGCAGGTACTATCCATGGGTCAGAAGAAGCAGGGGTTTCATGAACAGAGGTGGAAATCATGTTGATCGAGGAAACCAAAGAAGGTGGAACATTAGGCGGTGGGATCGGGAAATTACCCATCAGAGTCGAATCTTTTAGTAGACCCACACCGACATTCTCATACCCAGGGGGTGTCTTTGAAATGAAGGGTACGTTGCTAGTACGAGCATTAGAGTTAAAAAAGGCCAGTTGGTCTACTGTAACAAATTTTCCCTAGTGTGGAAAATGTATGACACGAAAAAGAGTAGATACAACTGCACGCATGGAATCAATCCAACTATGGCCATGTAAGAGGTTGTAATCAAGAGGTGCATCAAATACCTCAACTTCAACATTGACCGAGTTTCCTTCTAACGTAATAGGAAATGAGGGGAGGACACCATAGGTTTTAAAGCCAGATCATTTAAGGCTTTGAGCGTGTTGTGTAATTCAGTTAAGGGAGGAGAGACAATGGATTTCCAAAAATCAACAGACATTGCGCAAGTTGAGGCACCCTCGTCAATAACGGTTCTACAAATGTTCTTTTCTGCGACAACTTGTATATGAAATGTGAGTTGATGGGGTAGCCTTGGAATGTGATCCTCTAGGTAAACAATTATCAAATTCATATCCCTAGGGTCAATTCCACCAATAGATTTTAACAGTGCCTTCTGTTGAGTAGGAAAACTTTGAAGGACTTTGAGAGATGACATCGTTGAAGGTGTTTGCACCAGATCTTCTACAATACTGTAGTTCTGAGTAGCACATACATGAGGGTTGAAGGTAGACTTTCGAACAAAACCCTTTGGGGGAGGGTGAAGAACAGTATCAAGACTCGATCGTTTGAGATGAAGAGGACCATTGGGAGGTGAAGTTGAGGGAGACTATTGAACCAACGGAGGTGGTATATCATCAAATTTATCCTTTGAGGAAGAGTAATCTTTGGCTCGAGTGGTAAGTGTAACGTCATTCTTTTTTGAATCACCCGTGCACATAAGTACATAAGAAGTAGTGGAGGGAGAGGGTTGGTCGTGAATGACCAATTGGGCCTGATGTTGGGAAGGGAAAGGTTAGGAAAAAATGACAGATTTGGGAGGTTTCACGGTCCCTTGAAGGAACTTAGTAACCTATGCCTGTGTTGGACAATCTTTCATGTAGTGATCATCACCACAGATAAGGCAAGGGTATCAGGGCTTGTGTTTATCCTTATCATAAGTAGGTTTTGTTTTGGATTTCTCAGATTGCGGGTTATTTTTATCCTCCTTATTCTTACCCTTCCCTTTTTTAGATTTATTTTTCCCGGTAGGGGTAGATTGAACGGAGTTCACCGCAGAAGTTTTGTCGGTGGAATGAGTAGGAGATGGAGAATTTTGAACATTAGAAGCAGTAGACTTGGGATTGGTGGGAGAGTCTTGTGTAGATTGAGGTTGAACATGGAAAGTTCCAATCACACCATCAGTCGCATGAGAAGCAGCAGGGGTAGTTGAGGTAGTGGTGGTAGAAGGACAAGGTGCATCAGGGAGAAAATCATAAAGAGTACTTGTTTCGAGGTACTGAGTGTGACTGATCTCCTGTTCTTCTATGAGAAATCCACCCATGTAAATGTCATGAGAGATTTTATTCATGAAGGATTTCATGAACCATTCTGCCAACAACTGATTGGGAAGATCGAGTTTGATCAAACGTCATCTTCATCTCCACTCATGAATGTGATCAGAGATATGAGTGGCCTTATTTTCCTTGAGGGAAATTAAAATCTCAGTTCTCATTTCATTGTTGGGTATGTGTTATATTCTTTTCATGTGTGTGTGTGGGCACATCAGGTTCGACAACTGCGTGGGTATGTGCTATATTTTTTGCTATTTTTAGCAGATTTTGCTATTTTTAGCGGTTTTGTAAATTAATCCCGGATTAAGGGATTAGGGTTTTGGTATCTATGAAATACCTAAAACCATTGTATATATTGTATGGTGAATGGTGAAATTTGACATAATGAATATAAGAAAGGTTTTCCCGGTTGAGGGTTTCCGGTATAAAATCTCTGTGTACTCTATGTATGAGCCATTGATTAATTTCTATCTTGCTTAAGAATCTATATGCATTGCTTTACTTTCCAGGTTTAAAACTTACATGTGGTATCAGAGCTAGTTTTTGGCTTCAGAGGGATGCCTTTAATGTTGAGGGTTTGGCTCAGTCTTGATAGATCAAGTTTATCTTGGGTCTGTGATAAACCTAGGTTTAGTGGGAGCTTTTGCAGTGGATATTCGAGTAATGAAAGAAGAATGGCGAGCTCATCTAGAATCGAGATAGAGAAGTTCAATGGTAAAAACTTTGAGCTATGTTCTTGTAGACAAAGAACAATGGATCGTTGTGGATCCTGGTACACAGCCTACTGGTACACCGTCTACTAGCACACAGGCTACTGGCACACAACCTACTAGTAAACAAACTACTAGTACACCAGCGACTGGTATGTCGAAGGAAGATTGGGACAAGTTGGACAGAAGAGCAAGGAGTACTATTCGAATATGCCTGGCAGATTCAGTGTTGTTGAATGTCTCAGGATAATCTACAGCCAAGGAACTATGGGATAAGTTATGGAATTTGTATCAATCAAAGTCCATGGTAAACAAGTTGTTTCTTCGAAAGAAGCTTTATCATCTTAGGATGGAAGATGGAGATTCTGTGACAGAACATCTAAAGGCCTTTAATACTCTGGTAAGTCAACATGGATCTGTTAATATTAAGATTGCAGAAGAAGATAAGTGTATTACTTTGTTATGTTCTTTGCCAGACTATTGGGATAATCTGGTTGTAGCAATAGGTAGTACCACTCAATCTACTTTAAAGTATGAGGATGTAGTTGCATCCTTGTTATCTGAAGAGATGAGGCGAAAAATCATGGATTGTCACAGCACAGATGCTTTATTTGTAAGAGGGCGTACCCAAGACAGGAACCCTGGTAAGCCTTCGGGATGGAGATCTAAATCTATAGGTAGATCTAAGTCTCCAGGAAAATCTTTGAGGAAATGCTGGAAGTGTGGTAAAACAGGACATCATAAGAAAGATTGCAACTCTAAAAAGGTTGAAAAACCAAAGGGATTTGATAGTACCTCTTCCACAGAGGAGAAAACCTCCACTAAAGAAGGAGGTGATGTTTACCTAGCATCTACAAGTACAAATGCAGACCATGTTGTATGGTTGATCGACTCAGGTGCGTCATACCATATGACTCCTCATAAGGAGTGTTTCTCTGAATATGAAAAATATGATGGTGG